>JAOVYU010000063.1:17392062-17416649 GCA_025674565.1 Synodontis membranacea | reverse complement strand
CAAACCACATTATTTAGCGAATTTCTACCTCCACATCACTTAGTTAACTTATATTCCCATACTTTTTTATCTATATTTATTATATTTAATTGATTTCTATCAATATTTATTCCAATTGTAAAATGAGTGTTTTTAATCAAAATAACAATATTTATATATCTTCTAATCACAGTTTTAACCCTGGGTTACATATCGTATTGCTAAGTTCTTGCTTGCTTACTAGTTCTTGATAATACTATCGCACTGCGGGATCTGGTTACTGGTGTCTCCAGCCCTAAAGTGTTTCTGGACAGCGCATGTTGGGTAACGCACTAGACTCGACTGTTGTGGCTATGTACTGGGGGTTAACTTGTTGCTGCATGTAAAAGCTGGCTGTATCAGTGAAGTTCACTCCGGACTAAGACTGTTCATTCACCTTTTCAAATGCGTCTCATGGTAGTGTTATTCTGGCTCATATTGTTTGGGTCAAGGTTAGACCATCAGCGCTCCCATGAGCTTCGCTACCAGAAGCCATCGAACTCAATGAACATGATTTTTAAATACATGTCGGAGTTTCTCATCAGTCTGAGAAGGAAATCACATGGACTATGATGATGATCATATACTCCCATTGCATTTCTCCGACTGATCTCTGTCTTAAAGATCCTTCTGTTTCGGATCACAAAGCTGTTTTATTCAATATAGTGGTTCCTAAGCCACACCGTCATTGTCATACTACACGTTCCATTACCTACAGAAACATCAAGAACATTAACATGGCTGAGCTTCTAGTAATAATAATAATAATATTAATAATAATAATACATTTTATTTATAAGACGCCTTTCAAGTCACCCAAGGACATCGTACATGAAATAGAGTAAAATCACTAATTAAACAATAAATACAATAATAATCAAGAACATTCCCCACAGAGAAACAGTGAAGTAAGTTCATGCCAAAATACCGTTAAAAAATTAAATAAGAACAAATCATGGCATAAAAGAGAAACAGATCTTTCAATGATGAGAGATTCAGAGTGAAGTATGGAAAGCCTGTAAAAAGAGATGAGTTTTCAGAAGTTTTTTGAAAGTAGAAAGTTGAGTGCATTGACGAAGTGCAAGGGGGAGAGAGTTCCATAATTTCGGACCAGCCACACTGAAAGCCCTGTCTCCCATAGAGCGCAGATGGGTGGTAGGAACAGTAAGGAGGTGGGCATCAGTGGAACGTAAAGTACGTATATGTTGGTATGAGGGTTACCATATATGAGAGAGTAAATAACGAAGAGAGAGGATGGTAGGCCTAAATGTACATTTTATTCCGCTTTCAACTTAGACATGGCCCTGCCAACCCACAATCCACTTTTTTTTCTTTCTCTGTCCCACTCAGCACTTTAAACCTTAAAGGTATCCTATGTACTGTAGGATTCAGTTGATTGCAACCTACTGAATGCCCCTCTTTTGCCACTCCCTTTCCAAGCATGCATTATAGTATTGTTTATGTGTATTACATACTGTGGCTGTACAGGTGCCTGTAGAGTACTTCCAAGTACTTACATTTACTTACAGTTTCGCTTCTTCTCATGCTATTTAAGTACGATCCTCCAGTTTTCAAAATCTGGGTTCTCAAATTTGTTAGCCAGCACCAGCGAACATTAATTCCTCTTCATTCTTCTTTTTTCTTCCTTCTGGTGCTTCTTTCCAGATTCATGCTGCCATTTGTAAAAAAAAAAATAAAAAAATAAAACAAATAAGGTGAAACGTGGAAGGAGCTCACTAGAGGTTTGATTGTTCTGTGCTACTGCAACATGGACGCTCTGTGGAAGTGGACCCGCATCCAATGTAGGTAATTAAGGGCTCATTCTAAGCTTACAAAAATACAAAGATTTATAGGTACAGGTAATTATACACTAATGAAAACATACTTATGAATTCTGTATTCCAATTCTGATAATAGATCCCTTAAATCCTGCATAGTGGAGATAATGTGACTGCATAGAGGTTTTATGTGACTCCTTTGGAATGAATAACATTATCATTCAATGGAGTGTTGATGTAGGTGTCCATGTATTGTGTGTGTGTGTGTGTGTGTGCGCGCATGCATGTGTGTGTATGTGTGTGTGTGTGTGTGTGTGTGAAGATAAGCATGCATTCTCAGGGTTCAAAATGAGTTTATTAAGCAGCAGGCTGGCATGGAGAGACCCAGATTGCTCTGATAAAGGCCAAGGAGTGAGGGGAGGAATGAAAGTTTCATTTCCTGCTTCCACGAGCTGACGTATCAATGCGATCAAGAGGACACAGGGCTCGTCTAAGCTGAGTGACGGGGGGGGGGGGGGAATGCCAGAATCAAACATAGGTAAATTAAACAAACAGTGCGAAATGGAAATACCTGCAAAGGGAACAATCATACATCATTTTGATTCTATATAGATGTCCTATAATGCCTATAATGGACTACATTTAAAATCCCATTTGCATGTAGCCAGAGATGAGACTCAATAAGTAGAATGGATGTTTTGACATAAGCTCATTATGCTAAAGAGAATGGCTGTCAAAGACTACATGTTTCATTGGACGGTTGTTTGGGCTGTTGCGTGCTTTTATTTCCCATATCATTGAGTAAACAAGTTGGTAAAAAAAAAAAAATAAATTAAGGGAAATAAAAAAAGAGAGGACTAATTTTGTGTGGTGCATCCAGAGGGGGACAGATAGGTAAAGACAGGAATGGGGAGATGGCTGCATCGGGCTGTACCAGGGTGTTTAATATAGATCCTCTGGTCAGATAAAACAGGCAGAAAAACAGGAGGCTCCCATCATCAGAAGAGCAAGGCTCATAGGAAATTGCCTCAATGGAAAACATAGCGTGAGGCAGGAGGCTGCGTTCTATCCTGCGACTTCTATCCTGTTATCCATTGTATGCATCTCTTGTTTAGTTTTTTACTCCTGTTCCATGTTTTCTAAGATTTACTGATTGTAGTATTACCGGGGTAGGAGGCTAAACTTAGGAGGCTAAACTTTTAGGATGACTAGTGTTGGGAAGTCCTCATATAGCCTGTCGTTACTGGAGCTCCAGACTGCAGGTATCGTATATGTTTGCCTTGTGTAAGAATGAACAATGTGAACTGTTTGCTAAGCCTGGATGGGCAGAGTAGGTGGATGGATTAAGCCCTGATGACAAGATAGAGGGCCACTTGAAGAGCTCTTCTCACCATCATAGCTTGTCTGCCACTAAATATATGGGCATGATTAACCAGTTTTGCTCACACGGACTATCTCATTTGCTTGTGTAATTTACTGACAGGACATCATTTGCACAATTATGAAAAACGGTGCAGCATCTTGGCAGATCGTACAAAAGGAAAAAGAAACAGATAAGCACGTTCTGAGAACAGGGAGTAGATATGAGTATTCTGATGGGAATCAGGAGTTGCTCTGACTTCATGTCAGCTTGGTAATAGCATAATCTTCTCCTTCCTATAAGACTAGAATTCTCTGATCTGTTAAAAAAATAAATAAAAAATCCGTATCCGCTTGATAACATGTGCCTGGAGAGTGAAACACTGAAGAGGGCTGTTAACAACGCATAGACTTCAGTGTCTTGGGCTGAATCTCATCCACCCTGTAGCCTTGTTATGAAGTTGTTATGAAGTTTTCTAACCACCATAGTAACTTCAGCCAAAACACCAGAGATTTCTGACAATGACTCTTTAAGGGAGGCCATGTCTACTGGCTTACAGAATTCCTTAATGTGCTCTTTCCATCACTCAATGACATTGCTCAGCAGAGCTTGTGAAATGGTCTTATCTCCTCCTCCTCCTCCTAAGGCATTAACTGTTTTTGCCAGAACACCTCTGAGGCCACACAAAAGTCTTTTTCCAACTCCCCACCCCAAGATTTTGCTTTTGTAACTACTCTTCTGCAACTCTTCTGGTTCTCATATTAAGCGAATCCTCTTCTCTATCAAGTGATTCAAAAGAGCTCCCTGTGAGCCTTCTTCTTTAACTTGACATCATACTTCACCACTGGGGTCCACTGATGGTCCACATTCTAGGGTTACAGTCATAACACACACCAACAGCCTTCTGGTCACAGTTTTATATGTCCTGCAGCGTAACCTCTGGCAGACACTCCCAAACAACCTAGATGGACTGGCAGTGCTTACCAATTAAATTTGGCCAATGCCCTGTGCGACAAAACACAACTTACCACCAAGTGATGATAAGCTGACAGCTTTGGACCTCTCTTTACCAACATTAACCACAAGTCTAATGACGCAATCACAAAACTGATCATTGACCTCTGACACAAGGTACCCTTGCAGAAAGTACAGTTACAAGCAACCTTGTTTTTGAATAAAACGCTCATTATTGATCATCTGGGGAAAGCACAGACCTCTAATAATACTTCACTACTTAGGTTCCGATCTTTGAAGATATTCCAATTATACATCTCCAAATATGTCTGTCATCCCCAACATGAAACTGAAGTTTCTCTGAAAGGTTATGGCATCGTTGGAGGTGCCACAGCAGTCTGAGGTTTCCTTCTTGATTCTCTTGTCCACTTGGAAAAAATCTACCTGCCAGGCCCATAGACTGGGACTGGTAAGGATCTACACATCTGCATGAGGCCTCCTGTGGGAACCCTGAAGTCAGGCCTCCTGTGGGGCCTGAAGACAGTCCACCCCATCCAGATATCTGGTACTATTGTCATTGCTGTGTATTGAACCTCCTAAAGACAACAGACAAAAACGTTCTCGAAAACAGTCTTTGGAGAGCTCATGAGCCGTAATTGAACTCAGTTAAAGTTCTTAGTTCATGTGAATAGCCATGGCAAAAATGTAAGTGAGCTAATGGTTACTTTGACTAATACAATTTGGATGAACTGCACTCCTTAATTCAGGGGAGAATTCATTATGAAATACCTCATAATCAATGTCGTGTTTTACTGCTGAAAACAACAAGCAATCATTTCTTTTTCTTAACACCTATCTAAGAAATTCTGCCAAGTAAATAAAACAGATGTTGTATAAATGTTAGGAAATGAGTCACACCAAAGGCTTAGACTGGACTTTCCTTGGAGTTGGAGTTTGTTTGGTTGTTATTTGCTTGTAAAACTGTTCACATATATTTTTAAGGGGACCACTGATATGCAGTTAAAAGTTTTATAGCATATGCATAATTATGGCTATGACAATGTGATATCTGTTTCAGGATAAAGCACATCACAATATGCGTTTCCAAACTACTCTTTTCTCAGAGTATCAGTGCTTTTATAACAAAACTAACTGAATGTTCACAGTAAGAATGGACTAATTAGATGTTTAACTTTTTCCTTGTTAAATCGTTTATTTGCAAATAGAAATAAAATATCGTAGACGTTAATTAATTCGTCTTCAGTAACGGCATCATCTTGGTCAGGGTGCATAATGAGGCTATCCCAGGAACACTGAGCATGAGGTCTGAATTCACCCTGGATGGCACTTGTGTTTGTACACACATTTGCACCTAGGGCAATTTAACATAGCCAATCAACCTATCATTAAGTTTTTGGGAGGTGAAAGTAAAACACAGACAGTACCCTGAGCTCCTGATCAACCCTGGGAGCTCTGTGACATCACTGTAGACTTTAAAGATTCATCCATCCATTACGTAAACCACTTATCCTTTAAGAATGGTGGGCAAGCTGGAGCCAATCCCCAGCTGACGTCTGGCGATAATCAGGGTACACCCTGTGTAGGCCGCCAATCTATCGCGCAGCTGACACAGAGAGGGATAACCAGTCGCATTCACACCTATAGGCAAATTAGAGTAGCCAGCTGATATAATCTACATGTCTTTGTGTTGTGGGAGGAAACTGGAGTGCACAGAGGAAACCCCCACACAGACAAGGGGAGAGCATGCAAACTCCAGAAAAAAGGCCCCAGTAAGCTTGAACCCAGAACCACAATGGCACCCAGTATGACAGACAGTAAAGAAAAATATATATTTGAGGTTTGTAGTTGTTGTTTGGTTTGTGAAACATGATAAATGCTTTTACCCCCCCCCCATTTGAACCCTACAACAGAGGGTTACCCTTTAAGAAAAGGTTCCTTATAAGAACCTATAGACAGAAATCATATAGATTTAGATCTCTAATAACGACGCTAGAGGTGGTAGTGGCAAGGAAAAACCCCTCTCAAACAACACGAGGAAGTGCTGTCTGGGTGACAACATTATTGTGTATTTTGAAGCATTATAGTACGGCACAAATATCACATCACCCTCTTTATAAAAGAAAGCACAATCATTATTAATACATATACTTTTATTTCTCTAATAATTCATATATAATTCATATATATATATATATATCTTTATTCTATATGTATTCATATAACAGTCATTTAGACATACATTGAAGAGATTTTACTTTGATAGAGAGCAAGTTGTAAAGACAAGAACTAGACAGGGAGGAGGAAGAGGCATCACTGTTTTGAGGCACACACTAAATACATGGAATACATTCATCTCTGCATGCATGCGGGCACACATACTAACAGAACCATGGCTTTTGGCTTTTCTACATTTACTTAAAGCTCACACACACACATTTTGAAAACTGACAAACATCACACACCCGTATATGTCCTCTGGAAGAGGTTGACGGGTCGTCACATGACTGAAACACAAACAGCAACACTCACAAAACAGACAGGTACGTACTTGCACTTTCAATCATTGCTAGTTTTTTCTCTCCCCCCCCCCCCTATATTTAGGGTTATAGTTGAACCATTTGTAACAAGCACACTAGTATTTGGTTTCTGCTACCTTGTCAGTCACATACAACATAGAAAATCAAGAGTCACTGCACTGGTATTGGTGTCCAGTTTCATGAGTGAGGCAGAGAAACCTCCATTACGTTTATGCAATTCCACAAATGCTCCAAAATAAGTCTATGTTAAATGTAGGATGCTGTAGTCATATTATGTGTGTTTTGTGGTTTTGACAAAACCTGATAAGCGTGAGTGAAGACACGCTCAAAAATCATAATTCCTAAGAGGCGTGACGGATAGATATATGTACACCTACACCCAAACCCTCATACATAAACACCTCTGCAATCAAATGAACCTTGCTTTCCCTCTATCTGAGGAGTTCAAACTCCAAACCATAAGGAGCTGCGAAGTAAATTGAACGGTAATAAAAGTCATATCAAAGTATATTTGGCTTCATAAATATACATAAATGTAAAAGCTACCCGAAATGTCAAATGCATATAAAACAAAACTATTAGTTGGCGGGAGATGTATGCATTTAGATGGAATTTTTGACCTGAAAGTGCTAAATAGAGTCAGACGTGTATACTACGTATACTGCCCATCAGTGGTTCCTTCAGTACTTCTAGTACATTTGCTTGGAACAATTTAACGAATCACGAAATCACAAGATGGTGACAAAAACCAGAGAGACATTTGTGTTACCAGACTCCTGACCTGAATACCCAATAGATATATCTTTATGGCAGGTGCTATCTCACACGTACATTGAACGCTGCCACATTTAACAACGGTGGGAAATAGAGCAGCTGGATTGCTGGATGCAAGAGTCCAGCCATCGCAGGTTCTGGATGGAGACGCCTTTGGCAGATCTGGGATGTGAAGGAGGGGCGGAATCCCCGCTTGTGCTACATGTCCAGCAGAGGGCGAAGGGCCTCCACTCACACAGCGTTGGTGATGATGATATCTCTGTGCAGGCCTTCAATGTTTGCAGGCTCAGGGGTGATGCTCTTCATCAGACGCTGAGGAGAAGAGAACGAAGTGAGAATACACACCGCGGACTGCAGGAGTCATAAGTATAGGAATGGAGGGATGACATTAACACAGCCAGAAAAAAAAATCGAACCCCCAGGTTCCTAATTAATACGTCATGAAATGTCCTTGGGACACCTGGCATTTGCATGGACGTCATGACTGACGCAGTCCGCCAGCCAGACAATTCATAGGAGTAGTTGGGATGTTCTAGAGTCTGCCTTCTGCCTGATACAATTTCAATAAAGACATTAATAAGCCTTACACAAACTCCAGACAGAAATATTTATATCACATCAAAAAAGGCATGTTTTAACCACATCACAATGCTAGAAAGACCTTTTAAGACATTCCAAATCAGACCTTTAAGATTAATTGTCAATTTAGAAGGAGAAATAGCCAATGAGCTCTTTCAGCCACAAGAAACTGACCTAAAAATGTATCTGGAATTCTACAGTTTGCCAAGAAATATTTTGCAATGCTCTGACAGAACCTTCTAAGCATTTTCTCTCACTGATCTCAGATTAGCTGCACTGCTTTTGGAATTTCAGGAGAGAACTGGGTCTCCACGAAGAGCACCTTTTTTTTTTTTTTTTTTTTTTTTTTTTTAAAACTGCACATGAATTGATGACAAGTGCATTGGGTTTTCCCAGTCTGGTAAATCACAAATAAAATAGCTAAAGGCATATTCTGTAAGCACTGCTGAACTGTGCCCATTGTACAATAAATGTGAAACAGCTCTGACCGGTAAGCACCATTATTTCATCAGAGATAGAGGAAAAGAAGAACTCTTTTCAAACTACGTACAATGCTTTATTTTTAGCCCAAAGTACGCTTCAGCCGCCCAAAAGGAGGGCTTAATAAGCGAGTCAAGAAACTGATTACAGCAGCTTTAAAACTACAGTAATGGACTTTGGATCTGTTTTCTGGGATCTGAGGTTTAATGGAAGCTTGTAAGCTATTGTTATTATTTGAGCGGGTTGATGTGGTGATCTACGGGGATGCACCTTTGCAACTTCACCTGATGTATGTGGATTGGTACCGAGCTACTCCAGCGCCCTGGATATTCATTAATAAAGTTCCATTATTTAATTCCTCAAATAACGCACTGCCCAGTTGCACAGGGTGAGATTTTTGAAATGAATCAAAAGCTTAAAACATTAAAGCCAAACGTGTTGGAAATGAACGTTCAGTCCGACTGTACCCAACTGACCTCGCTTTTTACACCAAGGACGTGTGTCATTACCGCCAGGTAACAGCTTTAATGCTAAACACACATCCACATCTGACACACCCTTTCAGCACCATTGTATATTTAAGGCATATGCAAACACGCAGCACCCGTCCCGGCTGACAGCTCCATCAAAAGCAGCCGGACGAGAAGCAGGGCGGCAGCGACATCTGGACCGTGCTCGCGTCTCTCGTCACGTCTCGGATAGACCAAACGGATAATGTGGCGCATTACGTCACATCTTATGAGGGTGTTTATCTAATTTATCTGCGTCTCTTCTTTGTCACATGTGCTCTACAGCATAATGACAGATGGGTTCAGGTGCTGTTGGTTCTGCTGCTGCCGTACCTGTTTGAAGGTCCCTTTGGTGGTGAGCAGGTGGTAGACCATGTAGGAAGGCACGCAAATGAAAGAGGAGACACCGATGCAGTAGCCCAGTACAGTGGTCCAGAACGGGTACAGGTAGTCAAACAGCTTCACCTCAGGAGGGAAGGCCAGGAAACTTCCAATGATGAACTAAAACATATAACACACAGCGCAAATAAGCTTCCTATTAGATGGGAAGTTTAGTGGTAGGTTCACCCGTGTACGGGACAATTAGGTAGTTATTATGGGAAAAGGTTTTCTTTGCGAACGATCCAATTTGGCATTACTGTTTTTGGCTCCACAGTTATAGCTCCTAATATTCAAAATACTTCATCCAAAATACAACGCTTCAGTAATTTAAAATCAACATCTGCTGGATATTATTTTGCATTTCTACCTGACTTGCATCAGACTTTTCTACCTCTTAGAGATCAGGTGGAGCGGCAAATGGGATTACCACTCCCCTAAGTCTTAGTCCTACCTGATTAAATCTAATATTACTCAGCACCGTTCTATCTGCTGTTATTTTTTCTCCAAATCACATTTAAGGACACTTTCATCATTTTTTTTTTTTTTTTCCCAAACTGGATGCTGTTTGCATCACCATTATACTGTTTGGTTGAGATTAAATGCAGTTTTTGAACCTTCGCAAAGTGTAGAGAATCGATATCTATAAACAAATCAGCTCGGGTGCAGACTGTACCATGAACTCAGCACACGGGGGCTGGGCTTATAGCATGCTTGTTCGAACTTGTCAAGTAATTTCCTGATTCCACTTCAACAATAGCAGGAAAATGTATATTCTGGTCTGCAGATTAGACGTACTGTAATGCCTGCTTGATAAACGGAGTGTAGAAAGCATTCAGACTCATAAAGTAGCCTTGTATAAAATGAGGAGCTTTAACTGAAAAGCTAAACGCGAAGAACCAACTACTTACATAAATATTGATAAGAAAAATACACTGGTGTCTCCTATTTTTTGTCCAATTTCTGTAAATGATTATGTCACCTCCTACAAGCCAGAATAAATCCTTGTCATGGATTTGGATATTCAAGGCAAGTGAGAAAAAAACAACCCAAACCCATTAATGTCCCCTTTTCCATGTCACTGAGACTAAATAATATGGTCATATGAATATGTTTGGGGTTTGTTTCATTTGTGGCTGGACTGACCAGTAAGAAGCAGGGGCAGATGGCCACCCAACACACCCTCCAGTACAGACCAGGGGAGAAGCCAAGCATCAGCTGCACATCATTGCAGAAACGTGTTGTCCCTCGACACACATAGACACACAGTGAAGCAACATCATATAGTACAGAGCCACAGAAGGGTTGTCCTAGATCGCTCTATTAAAGTTCAGGTAGTTACCATAAAACCAGGAAACGGCAATGACTTCAAGGAAGACTACGGTGATGACAGCAGGGCCTGTTGCGTATTCTTCGAACAGTTTCACCACAAATGCCCCTCCCTGTACCGACATCACACTGGTAAGAGCACTTGTTTCCACATGGATACGTATTAAAAACAATAAAGAAATTCTAACAATAAATACTTTGTAACCGGTTATTGTTCCCCCAAAAAAACAAAAAACATGCTCATTGTTATTTCAATGCACAGCGGACTGGGCGAAGACTCACATAGGTAAGTGTGGACAGAGCTCCCAGGTAGCAGACACACACCAGACCTAGCACAAACCACTCTCTCCTGCGAGCCAACAGGTGGGGAAACTCATCCAACATGGCGGTGATCACTCCTTCCAGCCCGGCAAACTGCAGGTGGAGACATAAATGGTGTTAATAAAGTGGGTACCACTGGTCACACAAGGCGGACACTGGCGTGAACTATAACGGCAACAAACACGCACTCACAGCTCAGTGCATTCTGACAAAGCCAAGCGTTGAGCAGGAACAAAGACCAGACCCACTGATAATCTGATCAGTGCATCGTGATGAGCACATGCTGTCATTCATTGTGGCTGTTTACCACAGAAACTGTATGAGTGGTTTAATATAATGCTTTTGGAAAGAAGCATTTAGAAGGGCAAACCAGGGACAGCAGAGTGACCAACAGCCTAAGTATAGCAATTGGCAGACAACACTGTGTCAGCCAAAATGTTACGCTCTTAGCTGATAAGCTACATGCTGAGAAAAAACCCGCTTAGAGCTCCACATACGATTATTGAAATAGGCCGAAAGAGCTGGGCTAATTAACTAGTGGGACAGAGAGACTGACCGTGCTATCTAATCCCAGCATGATGATCATGAGGAAGAAGATAATGGCAAGGAACGTGCTGGCAGGCATGTTGGCGATGGCCTCGGCATAGACAATGAAAAGTAGACTGGGACCTAAAAAAAAAAAAAAAAAGAGCCAAATTTGATTCAAATCTTCAGTAGAAAATGCAGCATCAGTAAGCTTCTGTGTGTACTATTAACACCCATATATCAACACATCTCTTCAGCATGTTTTGTAGAAAGTAAAAGTCAGATCATCTTACAGGCATGTGAAGAAACCTATAGTTGTGTCTTTCCATTTAAGATGTTGGGAGAAATAAAGCTTCTGGTTCTCACCAGCGTCCTTTGCTACCGTCTCCACCCGTTCCTTCCGCATCTCGGCCATGTAGCCCAGTACGGTGAAGATCACAAAGCCTGACATGAAGCTGGTCAGACAGTTCACTGAGCTCGTCACCAACGCATCTCTGCGACACAAACAGAAACGACTTACAGAACTCTGTCTTCTTAGCTATTTAACGGGGTAATGTTAACAGATGAAATATTCACATTATAACATAGCATAAATCATGTATACATAACTAGTCTATTTATACAGTATTTAGTATCATAACAGTCATATTTATTTCTATGTAATCATATACCTCTCAAACAATATTTAATTTTGACACAATGGCAGACCAGTGATGGGCTTTGAGAAACAACCAAGAGCAGACGTTTAATATTCGAAACCATATAGTGTTTTGTGTACTTGTAACAGTTGTTGTGAAACGGATTGTAGCTGGCAAAGGCCAGGAGCACACCAAAACCTGGACCCAGAGAGAAGAAGATCTGGGCTGCTGCATCAATCCAAACCTAAGAAGAAAAAAAAAACAAGAGATGGAGAGAATTTTGATCACATAAAAGGTGAGGACGATATTAAATATAATACAACAAAAGCTTCTCATCAAAGATCAAGCTTGATTTTTGTTCGCTTAATCTCTTCACCGAAGTGCTCATGAGCTTCTCCCAGTTAGGCTTCAGGTAGAAGACAACACCTCTCCATGCGCCGGGCAGAGTGGCGCCTCGCACCAGAAGGATCAACAGGACCACATATGGAAGGGTTGCTGTCACCCATACTACCTATCAGAGAAAAGCACAAAGCAGCTTATGATATGAGCTCTGTGACCTCTGTGCTCCTCCTGGCCCGAGAAGACTTATAAAATTGCTAGGATCCAAACTTGCGATCTCCCTGTGACAGCGGCGCAACCTCCTGGACTGCTGGACCACTTGGAAACCCCAGCACTTATTTAACAGGACGTATTTAACAGCTTTTCCTAATCATAGACCGCTCGTTCTTTCTTTCTGCTCACCTTGCCGGAGGTCTTAACCCCCTTCCAGATGCTGAAGTAGACAATGGTGAATATGAAAAGCAGACACAGAGCCAGCTGCCAGCTCACTGCACCCAGCTGATGAAGACCTGGGGACAGGTGTACCTGCAACACCTTCCGTCTGGGACATTGAGAGAACGAGAGAGAAGGAGGTAAGTAAGGAGAGAAGAAGCTGCATGCTTTGGTGAGCGAACATAAGAGCCACATTTTTTAATGGCAGAATCATAAAACAATGGAAACTGAAGGTGAATAGGAGTGCTGACAGAAGGGGTGATGAGTGAGAGTTCTTTACTGAAGGTCAAAGGGAAGCACATTTATATGGAAAAACAGGAAATTCCTGCTGATATAGCAAGAAAAGCTTGCTGGCTCCCAGTGTGTAATAAGACTAAACCTCAGCAAAGCCTGCAAATCTGCCCTAAAGCATCAGAAGAAAGTGAAGCTAGCCAGTCAAAACTGGTTAGGCTTAGGCTCGTCTAATGTAAGGGGCTGCTCAAATGTACGTCTTATCTATGACTCAACATCCTCATAAACTATACAAAACTTTCTGCTGTTACTGAAGAACAATTTTTTTTTTCCCCCCTTCGTTCTAATCCTTCCTTGCTCACTCTCTGGCCTCCTCTGTAGGTTCCTGGCACTTACATGCACTTACGTATAGAACTCCTCGGCAGGTGAGACGGAGTCATTGGTCCAGGAGACGTTGCTGTCGGTGGACAGATACTGCTTGCAGTTGGCCGTGTTCCAGGAGTTTTTGCATGTCATCCACGGAAGCGTAGTGTTGAAGGAGGATAACAGGTAATACAGAGCCCAGGCCATGATGGTGTTGTAGTAGAAGGCAATGTACAGGGCAATAATGCAGATGGCAAAACCGATACCTACAAAAGAGACGGAGGGAAAGAAGTTCGTCGGCTTCAAGCGTCTTCCACTTCAGAAAGAGACGGGCTGATGACATTTAGGACATTTCCATAAAATCAAAGTTCTGTGGAAGCTGGCATTTTGCATGGGAAATGTGACAATTTCCATAACAGAGAGAACAACAGCTATCAACAAAGTGGCACACAGGCACTAGAGAGAAACTGGGAAGGAGTCTACGAAAGAGTGCATTATCAGTCTCGTCGCTTCCATCCTTTCCATCAAGCGCCACTCGGTATGGAGCAACTTGGTCCGCTTTTCTAGTCATGAAAGTGGGAGTGTGCCGATGTAAGATTTCCACATCATGCCAATTCCTTATCGTTTTTTATCAATGTGTATGAAATTAGCCTTATATTGTGATATACTGTGAAGAGGAACCTTGAAAGCTGCTTCAGAAATGCACACATAGACATTATTTTCTAATATTGAGTGTGTTGAATACAGTACATTATAAGCCAATATTATTTGGGCCTGAATGCACAGAGGTGAGAGCTGTGAAAGAGCAGTCCTACCCTTGAAGATGGGGCAAATATGTTTCCAGATGGATATGCAGCCACTGCGGTGGAACTGCCCGAGCGCCAGCTCCATGTAGAACAGAGGAACCCCGCCAAACACCGCCATCAGCAGGTAGGGCAACAGGAAGGCACCTGGACGAATAGTTGGGAAAGGGATGCTTTAGAGAACAGGAGACTGTCAACAGGTTTAAACACGTGATAAATTCTTCAATTCTCTGGAACTAGTGAAAACCCTCAACTCGTTCATATCAAAAGGTGATTTAAAAAAAAAAAAAAAAAAACACCAAAGAAGGAATGGTTTCTGAAAAACAAAACCACCAATAAAAAAAAATCAAACCCTGTCAAATGTTTGTATGTTTCACCCTGCCAAAGTAAAGCGTGGTAGAGGAAGGCAGCACCAGTTCAGACAAGCCTCCCTGTTTGATTAAAGCTTTATTTGTGTGCTTTTGACATGAGTGCAAAGATAGCAGTTGATTTAGTAGCTGCGAGGCAGGTTATTAAACAATAAGAGATTGAAGTCCCTCTCATGAAAGCCACAATTAGTGTTGGTAGTGGCGAGTGTGTCCCTAGCTGCTCTATCTCTCACTCGCCCTCCCATCTTGCATGGTAGAACAGGAAATTACAAAGATTGTATTATTTCAAATTCAAAGGAAGGAGGCTGAATCCTGTTTGCAGTGAGAATGTGAGCAGTCGAGTATAAAGAGGAGAAAGAACAGAGGAGTTCCCTGTAAAATAACACACTGTCCATTTGTGTTCTCTATATAGCACGCAGAATTTCATCGATCACGTTTCAGAAAAGAAACACTAATCTTTCTGACAAGTTGCTGCGACCGTTAAGTTGCTCTTGGCTTCGACTGGGCTTTAGGTTACAACAGACCAGAATGTCATGCGTGAAATCGTGACTGCTTACTGTCAGGCGGTGTAAATGTTTTGCGCTCTGTCCTCTGCTGATGAACTCACCCCCTCCATTCTGGTAGCAGATGTACGGGAAGCGCCACACGTTGCCCAGGTCCACTGCGTAGCCGATGACCGACAGGAGGAAATCCACCTTCTTGCTCCATGTCTCCCTGGGTGGATCCAGACTGGTCTGCTGGACCACAAGCGTCCTGAATCCCCCAGGAGAACTTGTCCTGTCACCTACAGCCCCAGTGCCTTCCCTTGGGCTCTGGGCCGATGTGCTGGGGTACCCGTTTGACACCTGCGTGGGTCCCGAGACTAGTTTCTGCTCTTTCTCAGCAATGCTGCCATCCACCAGCCTGCCATTTTCTTCAGATTTGTCCTTATCGTCTTGGTCTTCTCGATTCATCATCACTGCTTGTTTCATCTCCATGGTCAAGGGTGAGATGCTGTGATTGGCTCTGAGGAAAGTTTTCTAGCACTGGCTGATATGGAGCCCATGAGGGGACTCAGACGATGGAGAAGAAAAGACGGACAGGCAGATCGGGAGAATGGAGAGACCGTAGCAATGGCCCTGACTTAGTTTAGTCCACTTTTACAAGCTCCAACAAACCCCTGCTGGTGCAAAAAAAAAGAGAGAATTTTAAAGGTCACTCCAGACCTTAACATTTTCTGTTTTTTTTTATTTACAATTCCACACTGGTGACATGTAAAACACACACAATCCAGTTCAGCCATTACTTTTTTGACTGCTGTGAATCCAACACACAACATAGGGTTAAAATCGGTAAAAAAAAAAAAAAAAAAAAAAGGAAATTTGTACAGGCCTGTGCAAAATTACACTCAGGGGAGCAGCCAGAACACATTTATTTATTTGATTTTCACTTGACATTGTTGCTGTTGCTGGAATTAACATGTGAGACATTTGAGATCTCTGGTCTTTGCCTTTATACGAAACAAATATAAACATTATTAGAGAATTAGGAAACGAAAACTCGAGAAAAGGAGTTGTGAAATATGAACCGGATTGCCTACCTCAGCTGAAATTACGCTGGGCAAATAAACTTTAGAGACATGACATCAGTGCTTCCCTGCTGTTTTTACGGCAAAAAAAGAGGAGTAATTTATAATAATGGGAAATCAAGTGGTGTCAAGATTTCAAAACAGCTTCGGGGGAAATGAAGAAGGAAATTGAGAAACCAAATTTCAATACACCAAGGGTTATTTGTAAGCATTACTAATTAATGGGCATATTTGTTTGCATTTCCTCTTTCAGGAACCTCACCTTGAATACAGTTATATAAAAGAAACCCTCAATAACCAGTTAAAGCAGTTTTTTGCTAAACAACAATAGAGCAGTGAACACCTTCTTGCCTGATCTTAATTCATTAAAAAAAATCTTTTTTTGTAAGAGGGAGGGTATTTGTATCTTGATCTTTCACGTACTTTGGCAGAAAAAGGAATTAATCAAAAAAAAAAAAAAAAAAAAAACCCCATAATGATACTATCAACATTAAACAATATTCTGTTAAAAAAACAATACCCTTTAAAAAGCCTAAACCATTTGGCACAGCGGTTTGCCCACACATGCATTTCATAAAGTTTCCAGTGGAAGCAGGTTTCCAATGTTCCTTCAGCTCTACATTTTTATTAGGTATTCCTAATGATTAATTGTGTACAACCAAAACATCTCCACCTAAATTTCCTATCAATTAATTTTTAATGGTAATGCCCGGTGTGGTGAAGAAGGTGGAAAGTGTTACACAGAAACAGTCGGCACAGAGTTTGATTTTCACACACACGGCTACAATCATTACAGTTTAACAATTACATCCATTTTTTCTTAACCTCAAAGTAGCACAATCATCATCAACATTAGCGCTTGATATATTTATACGAGAATATTTAATTAGCGTTAAAAAATAACAACCAGTGCAAAATGCAAAAAAAAAAAAAAATTGTTCTCTTCTACGCTGGAGGAAAGTTAGACTTTAATCTAAATACAACTAAAATATATTTACACATGGCCACCCCGGAAGAAACAAATAGGAAGCTCTTAAAACCTTTCTAATAGTCCCAGCCTGAGAAATCTGTTTAATCCGAGATTTTCCCAACTGATTACGTCTCAGATAATGGAACTGTCCTCATTTCATTCTCATAAATTCAAGTGGCTTGATTTGAATTTGCTTTATTGGACCCTGTTGAATCTTGATCCGTTCAGGCTGTTGATATTCTTGCCATCTGGAGTCCATAATGATGAACCCCCCCCCAAAAAAGTCGGACGTCTAGTACAATTAAGATGCTATCATTTTATTATTAGTTGAAAACCCTGAGGCACTGGAATCAAAGATTGCTTCGTCTAAATTCTTCTAGGGTTCCTCTAAATTCTCCATATATTTAAAAAAATATATATATGGACCGGTATATGCACCAGTTTGTCCAGCAGAACATTTGTTTTTTGTAAATATTGCTCATTGTTTGAGTTTTTGAATTTTGCTTTAAATATAACTGATCGAGAGATAGAGAGAACACAAAAATATTAAGCACACACCGGATGTGCATGCCCATACTATTATTATGATCTACAATCCACTTTGTGCATCATCACATCATGGCGCATTGCTACAGTTTCCACAACATTTAAAAGAAATCATTTTGACTCGCTTCATTTTTTTTTTTTTTTTGCAAAAGCTAACCATTCAACACTCTCACGTCCTTAATCGCTTAATCACACAAAGTTACCACAAGCACATCCATCAGTTCAAATTTCAGTTTATAGAGCTTTTCGAGATGCATTCTGCAGCACACAGAGAAGCATGCAAACACAAACAAGTAAAAACCTGTCACCCAATCGTTTTGGCAAACACGTTTCTGTACATAGCATGCGCAGTACAACCCTACCGTGCAGCAGTGGAGTGGTTCTGTGGGGGTCTGTGTGCGCTGGGCTGGTGCTCACCGACCCTGGGAGCCAAGTGCATAAGACACACCTCCCTAACACTCCTGCACGCGCACGCACACACACACACACACACACACACACACGCACACACACACACACACACACACACACACATACTCTCTCACTCCATTCCTTATACACACATTTACAGTGGCTGCCAGCCTTATTGATCCCTCACTCTTTCTCCCTCGGCTCCGGTCCTGTCGTGTAAATGTGGCGGTGTGCGCTCAGGTGATGTACTCTGGACTCTCCTTTCACTTCCTCTCCAAAGTTCATTATTTACAATGAACCACAAACAGCCGCACGACGCTGATCTGCATCTTTGTTTTCCTGGTATGTGAGTTACATGTAAAAAAAACAAAAAGGGGAAACTGCTCTGAAGAGTTCGCTGTGCACATTAAAGGCCAGATAGAATGACTGTACAAATGAAACAGAGCGAGTAAACCTCCTTTACAGGACTGTGGGAGTATACAGCTAGAGTACTACTAACAAAACTACACATAAGATTCTTTTACAGAAATTTCATATCTGTTACAGGGAATGCAGTCATTTCCAGAATGGGGCATTTTTTATAATATGATATAGTACTATGAAATATACTGATCATGTTAAAAAAAAAACAAACAAAAAAAAAACTTTCCTTTGCTTAACTTAAATCCACTGGAATTTTTTTTTAGGAGTTTCAGGGCAAGGTACACGAATTCCCATCTGTTACTCTGGCATGTATTAAATCAGGGCTGACCCAGATTCTAATAATCCTACTGAGATTTTTCTTTCTTATTCCTTCCAATTTCCATCAGTTAAGACAAGGAAGAGACTGTTTATTCTTTTCTACCTTTAACAGAATAATGAACACGATCATTTTATTTTGGCAATATCTGCACAACTAGGTATAGTTTAGATTAATGTTACACTGTCTCCTTAGCTCAATGTATTTGTGCACATTACTTAATGTTAAGTATACCGTATGGATAAATAAAGTCTGTTCTATATGTCGTAGCTTGCACGACGTGCGCAGACTAAAGGTTCATAATGTAATTCTTGATTGCTTCATGTCCATTCCACGCTCCGAACCATTTCTGTCAACACTGGGCTTAAAGACAACACTTCATTTTGTATGAAAAGGAAAGGAAGACGTTGAAAAGGATTCAAAGGAAGCCTGCACAAGCCAAAAGCAATATGGATATTATCTACATTCACGATATTGTTTTTCACATGCGAATAACACTGCATTATCTGCGGTTCAAGAGAGAAAAAAAAAAAAAAAAAAATGTCAGCAGGGAAAAAATGATGCTTTATCAGTAAGGAAGTTAACACCCCTCACTCTTACAAACACACCCAGAAGTAAAGAAACTCTGGCATGATGTTAAATAATTACAGAGCTTTGCTCTTGCACCATATTTTCCCTTTTCTCTTATCAAAATTACGGCTGGTTTGGGAGGTGATGTTTACATATACTTATATCCTCTGATGCAGATTAAACCTCTCACCGCATTGTTTTTCTACTACTAGCAGCCACACGGCACTGATCACTATCTAAAGCCATACAAAAGAGAACAGTAATGAACTTCCACGCCACAGACGGCACGGCAGTCCGACTCCTTGGCACAGAGTTTTTTTCCCCCTCATAGTGGTGCACGAAGACATATCATAGAACTTGAGTTTTTTATGACATGGTGTACTGGCAATCCAGTTATTAACATAGAGAAAGATGAATGGGATGGATAAATTAGATAATTAAAATGATATTTAATTGTCTTTTTTTTTTTTTTTTGACGTAGGTAATGACAATATCTCACTGAGTTTAGGGCTCAGCTAATAATAGTATGGAGGAAAAAAAAAAAAAAAAGTCGCCAGTGTTCTGTTCACTCAGTTTATAAGAGGCATGAATGAAATGTGCAGTGATAGACTTTAGTGCCAGCGATTGTGGTTTCTCCAGACGCCAGGAGCATATGTTGGCATGACCAACAAACTGTGACCTTTGAAACATGTTGGTGTGTTTTACAGCGTCTGTCTACAGGGGTAGGGGGTACAGATCAAAGACGTGAGGGATCAAGGAAAGATGAAGGAGGAGAGTCCTGAGGGCTTACAGAATAGAAAATCAGAGCAATATTGCGAGACAGGCTGAGAGGTTAATTTCTTAATCTGTTTTTTTTTGGTAATGTTTCTTTCATCTTGTCTGTTGTTCTCTCGTTCTTGCTTTGTCGCCCACCTCTTCATAACCCTGGTTTAATCTTGGCTCTTAGCCTAAGTTTATCTGAAAACTGTTGTTTTGACTGATGTTCCATAGATATGGCCAAAAAAAGGACAGCACCCTTTCCAAAAACTGGTGCTATGACAGCCACGGTGGCATCGAACGGTATTTTGTGTTACATTATAAATTTGCAAATAATATTATATATGGTTCAAAGACTTTACAGGGTTCCAAAATGGATCGAGAGAAGTTCACCCTACCTGGGAAATCAGTCCATGGTAAATCAATTCACGGTTCTTTCAGCATCCCTTCAAGGTCACACTGAAGAGGCACAAATAAATACCTAACTTTACACACAAAACCTCAGACAAGCTATAAGGAAAACGTTTGCTGAGGCGAAGTTGAATCGCGTCTCAGAAAGTATTTTTTTTTTTCCTTCTCTAGTCTTGAGAGCACTGATCAACCATTCCCCCTCAGACAGCTATCTTGCTGATTACCACGTCTGTAGCCAAGGGATTTTGTGGTGGATGATGTCAGAGCTAAAGTTAATAGATGCACTTAGGATGTGCAAAAAATCTTGCTGAAAAAAGTATTACACAACAGACATAACTGTTACCTCTGATGAACATGCATGCAACGGCTTTTTTCCTCACGGTTCACGGTGCAGGAGACTCTTGAGCAAACGAGCATATGTACACATATAAAGACAAACATACCACATGGGAAGCTTGTCTTTCTGTCAATCTGCCTCAGTTACTAGGTTAATCCTCAACAAGCTGAGAGAACAGAGTGCAGGGAGGGAGAGAGGAGGGAGGAGAAACAGACTAGTCAACATCTAAAATAGATGATGAGTTCATTAAAGTAGGGTGGATTTGTGGAATGGAACCAGACACTTCAATCCCATTAATGTCTCCTGACTGTTTGCTAAATTACTTAATAAGTGCAAAAAACCTGCAAAGAGAGACTAGTGCAAGAAGTCTAGTCAAAGTGATTTATTTTTTTTTGTTGTTGTTGTTGTAGGTAGCAAAAAGCACTGTACAGAGTAAGAGTTCTTGGAAACTCTCGGGTGGGACAAGGATGTTAAGGCTCTGCCAGCAACCAAAACACTTCTTAAAACCCCTTTAAAGTTTCCCTTTTGGTCTTCTGCATGGGCCCCAACTACCTCTCTCAGCAATCAATCTTCCTCAAAGTGCCAAACAGGAATTTTACCTCCATTCAGAATAGTCTAATAATGTAATTTCTTAGGAGAGGGTGAACATTTTATTGAATATAAAATATTGTATTGACGGCTTGTTTGGTCTACATCCCCCTCAGGCTAAATCAAGCATCCCAATTTGGAACAGGGAATACTGTAAAAGATTTAGTACTTGAGCTTTAGTACACATTTAATAAACTGTTTATTGATGGCTGTTCTTAAGTAGGAATTTCTCTGTTTGCATTACACAGATTGAATGTATATAATACATATTGTACCTGGAGAATAAACTCTTCTTTGGCAGTGTTCATTTCGACAAGGATTTTAAATTTAGTTTTAGTCTTAATTAGTTATTGAATATTAGATTTGCATTTTAGTCCCATTCAAGTATTTTTGTTTTGCTTCAGTCAAGATTTAATCAGTCTAACTCAGTTTTAATTTTGGTCTTATTTTACTCAATGTTTTAGTCATTCAGTCCAATGCCGTGTGTGTGTCCTGACTCATATACGTTAGAGCCATTGTGAAAGCCGTTACTGAGCCCAGCGGGACAGATTCCCTCACTTCCCAACTACAGTCAGCAACATGAAACAGGGAAGGTAATATATTATAAATATATCATTAATATATAATATTGCTGAAGGGTATTTCTCCTGGCTGTAAAAACTCCCTTGAGAAGTAAGCCAAGCTGTTCGGCCAAACAGAGCCACCTATTTTGTCTCGTCTTTACTTCTAAATAATAAACAGAGATTTCACCATAAGTTTCATTAGCAAATATTTTTTCAGTCACATCGTTGTTACAGTTTAGTCATGAAATCAAAGGTTGTCAACAAATACTTATCGTCAACATTTTCTTCTGACAAATTTAACACTGCTCTTGGGGAACAATTAAAAGCCATAATATTTGATGTATGATTTTTTGTGATTTAGGAAAGAAATTAAAAATTAAAAGTCACAGATTCCAGATTAGCAAGGATCTGAGGACACTAACTTCAGAGTTACGGGACATCGCATGGCCACATTCTTCAACACGATTCCCTCCATTTTCAGAAAATAAGGACTGTTGCTCATAGGTCATCTTAGACTCACATTGGTTGATATGCTTAACATCAGTCAACTATATGACCTTTAGTGACCCCTAATGGACTGACTAATACATAGCCACACTTGCACAAACATCCATTGTATATTACATAGGAACTACTTTTGCATATTTATCATAATTAAAGATCCACATACAAAATATAATATAAGAAAGGAGAACATGAGGAAACACAAATACAGTTTTTAAATGATCATTTTATTTACTGAAAGAAAATGGTTATGACACGCCTACATTATTATACCGTTGTGATCAGAAGTTTACATACACTCCTCATGGACACAAATGTCACTGCAATATTGCACTCTTTATTATTATTGTTATTATTATTATTATTATTATTATTATTATTATACTGTTGTTTTTCTGGGGAAGAAAGATTGTTCACCATACAGCTTTAATAGATAAAAATCTTTGGTGTACAAGTTTTAAATTATTTTGAGTTTTCTGAAATCAGGGTCAAAATTATTCATACAGGGTCAAAAATATAAATACACCCATTTAAATTATTAATTCAGTGGTGCTGAAAGTTCCAAAATGTTTTCTAATTTGTCAAGGCCAAGGCCTCATAACTTCCTGTTACTGATCATGACCAACCACAGCTAGTAGCTTCTCTGCGCACAACATAAAAACATTTGTTTTACAAGTACAAGTTAATTGGAGGGGTCACATATTTGCCAAGGACTGGAAGAAGACCCAAACTATCACCTTCAGCTGAGAGGAAATTGATTTGGATGGTCAGGAACAACCCAGGAACCATCAAGGCTCAGGAGGAAGCTGCTGGAACACTGTCTACAGTGAGAGTTTTACATCGCCATGGACTGAGAGGTTGCCATCCAAGAAAAAAGCCTCATCTCCAAAATTGACACCTTCAAGCTGGAATAAAGTTTGCAGCTGACCATGTGGAAAAAGAAAAAAGTCTTCTGAAGGAAAGTTTTACGGTCAGATGAGAAGGATTTGAAATGTTTTGTCACAATGGCCAGAGGTAGAGGAACACTGTACCAACTTTTAAGCATGGTGGTGGTAGCATCATGCCCTGGGGCCTTTTTTGCCTCCAGTGGAACAGGTGCAATGCACAGAGTGGACTGAATAAATGGAAGAACCTCAGAATTCTTCAGCATAACCATCAGCAAGATGGTTGAAACTTGGACACAATTGGGTGTTCCAACAGGACAATGATTCCAAATTTTAAATTGTGCACCAAATTCTTGTATTTTTTCTATCAAAGATTTTTGTTGTATAATCATTCTTCCCCAGGAAAAACAACAGTTCATATAAATAATAAAAAAGCCCAATTTTGCCATGACATTCATGTCCATGATGACTGTGTGTAAACTTCTGACCACAACTGTACCATCGCAGCCATATACCGTCCTTCCTCAAATTGGAAGCACATAATTGTCTAGAATGACTTGTATGAAGAATCATAACAATCTCCCTTCAATGGAATTAATGAGCCTAGCCCAAACTATTCCAGCATGTGCACAAAGCAAAGTCCTTAAAGACATGGTTTGCCAATTTTGATACAGAAGAACTCAAGTAATCTGCACACAGCCCTGACCTCAATCCCACTGAACACCTTTGAGATAATTCAGAATGGAGACTGAGTAACAGGCCTTCTTGTCCAATGTCAGCGCCCAACCTCAGTAATGCCCTTGTAGCCAAATTCCCACAGCCACACTCTAAAATGTAGTGGAAAGCCTTCCCAGAAGAATTGAGGCTGTTATAGCAGCAGGGGCGAGCCTGCATAGTTTTGAAAAGGGACTTTTAACAACTAAACTGTATGTGCTAGTCAGGTGTCCATGTGTGTTTGGCTAAAAAGTGTATATTAACCATATGAAAATTAAAAGCCCCCTAAC
>JAOVYU010000063.1:17369185-17391962 GCA_025674565.1 Synodontis membranacea | reverse complement strand
TATGTGCTAGTCAGGTGTCCATGTGTGTTTGGCTAAAAAGTGTATATTAACCATATGAAAATTAAAAGCCCCCTAACCTAATAACTGGCTGAGACATGTTTAGCAACAACTCCAACCAAAAGCTTTAGATAACTGGAGATCGTTCATATCACTGTGGAGGAATTTTGGCCATCCTGGAGGGCTTTCGAGCATGAAGTGCCCATTTAAGGTCCTGCCACAGCATATCAATGGGGTTCATGTTAGGACTTTGACCAAGCCACTTCAAAACCTTCATTTTATTTTTCTGAGGCATTCAGAGGTAGACTTGCTCTGGATCAGTATGTTCCTGCATAACACAACTGTGCTTAAGCTCCAGATCATGGACTGATACTTGAACATTCTCCTCCACAGTTTTAAGGTAGAGAGGAGAATTCATGGTCCTGTCAACTAAGGCCATGGAGAGGCTAAGCTCTTGGAGGAATTTTGGTAGCCCAGCCACGGTGCTCACTGTGGCTCATTAACATCCCAGAGCCTTAGACATGGCTTTGTAATGGCTGTTTCAGAATAACATCAAAATTATATATTTCAATAACTTTCTCTCTCATTTCTTTTTTATTTGATGGTGGTACAGTGTGCTGCTTGTTTAGACCTTTTATTCTACTTCTTATTGCTGCAAACATTCTTTTTAAGTGATGTTTAGATTCAACACGCCTAGCAGTAATCTAGCTGACGTGTTTAATTTAACTAAAACTAATTAGCAGTTAATTGGTTGAATCTACGGGAGCAGTTACTTTTTCATACAGGGCCAGTTGGCATTAGATTTTTTTCATGCAAATTAATTAAATGATATCTTCTCTTAAATTCCATTAAGCAATTAAATTTGACAAATAAGCACAAAATGAAGAAATCAATATCATACTCACAATTGTGCTGTTGTACTGAATATCAGCATGGCTGTGATTATATGCAGCTCTATTACCTAAAGCCGAATCACAGCCATGCTCATATTCATACTCTTGAACAATATGTCATAATTATATAAATATGATTTAAGCTGAGAAGTAGTACACCTTAGTCTTCAATCCCATTGGTTTAATATATCTATCACTAATATATCCAGGACATTTTTTTTTCCCACCCAGGTGTTTCCATGACCCATAAATTTACAGAAAATTTCCTCAGGACATGTTGGATCCCTGACATATGTGATTAGTAGACATCTGTCACATCTGCATTGTCTCCAGATTTTAAACAGTACTGTGAGAGGAAAGAAGGAATGATTTACTACTCATGGCAGCAAAAAAAAACAAAAACCCAACACTCCTTGGATTAATATACCTTACACTGTTCCACTACAAATCAGCGCATTACCTTGGTATATTGGAGGTCTTCATCACAGATTTTCCTTTCTGCACCAGGTTACTCCTTCTCTGATCATCCCTAATAACTTCAGAATAGTAAAAATCATCATGCTTTTACTCTTACGTGTGTTCTGTGGTACACACTTGAAGGCTTCAAGGCTTTGTTGTATACTTTAAGACAGGTTTAAATGAATGTTTTACAGCTTTGCATTGAATGTTTTGTGGAAAGATGCTCAATCCACCAATCCAAGCACATATGCCTTACTTTTATATGCTGTTCCATAATAATTAGAAGCGATTGTTTTCATTGTTTCATTGGTGCATTATCTAATTCATCACATTGCTACATCTGGCTTTAATGAGAAGGATTATTCCATTGGAATGAAGTAACAAATGATGTCCAGTAAAAAAGGAAAAATGTTTTTTATTGTTATTTTTTTTTTTATCTAGAACAGACTCTTTCCAGAAAAAAAACCCCATCAATAAGCGTGGATTCAAAAAGACCTGGCTGAGGTCAGATTGGACATGCTCAGTCTCCATGGTTATGCAAGTGCTCCCATTGGATCCCAGGCAGGGAGCATAACAGGCTCCTGCTTCATGACCTCCACCACATCAGAGCTGAGAAACCTCTTATCCACCACCACTTCATATACATATTCTGAAAACCACTCGTCCGTCATAATCAGATAACCTGGAGGAAAAAAGCAAAGTTAAGATCACAGATATGGAAAAAGTGGAGAGAGAGAGAGAGAGAGAGAGAGAGAGAGAGAGAGAGAGAGAGAGAGAGAGAGAGAGTCTAGTAGATCAAAAGCACCAGTAGACTTCTTGCTACAACTGTATGTTAAAAAGATTACTTTATAAATATGGTGCAAACATCTTGGCATAAGATACTAAATGGCAAGTGTACACGTTCTTTACAATTTTCATGCTGCAACTTCCTATTTTTGAGTTCCTGAATTAATAAAATCTTGACCACATTTTGGTTAATATGTGCTCTTCTCTAATGTGCACACAGTTCAAAGCTCAAGCAGCCTGAGTAATTTACAGCGGGTGGAGTTCTTAAGTGTCCACTACAGCTGGAGATTCTTAAATTAAAATATACTTTGACATTGGGATCTGTTAAGTGGGCAATGGCATTTCTAGTAAGAAGACTCAACAAGGGTACTAAGGGTTATTTGAATCAAGTCACTGAAATGCTATCTAGCAGAAATTTGACTGATAAACCACCTAAACCAGATGATTTTACAGGGGGTTTTGATAAATATGATCAAAATAAAGGTATTTACTTATAAATATAAATATATTCACGAGGCCAGGAACTTCTGCAACACCCAAACACTTTACATGGAAATCACACAGGGTTTGTGCAGGTTTTTGAAACAATTCTGCAATCTGTGTGTGCTTTCTGTTTTCAGGTACTCTGGATGTCTGTGTATTTCTATTCCATCTTGCGATCATCTTTTTCATGACTGTAGATGAATGGTTAACAGATCTGCTTAGACAGCCTATGTAAAACAGTCAGGAACTAGCAAAAGCAAGTTGATCTCGAAAATTGGCTTGCAGTTCTTTTTTGTTTTGTTCAATGGCACATCTTGTAGCATTACACAAAGTTGTAACATGGTTCATATGGCCAATGACCTAGAATGACAGAACACTTAAATATATATTCATCATTCCACATAAACTAGAAAAAAAATGTACACGCCTCAGCAGCCACCACCGGGCTCTTTATAGCACTATAAACATTGTCAAAATCAGTCAGCAATATTCCTTCTTTCTGCATTTGGCTTAAAACATAAAAGCACAAAAAGGCAGCAATGAGGCTAAAATAATCAATCATAGCTGAGGTTTTTTTCCCCCTTTTCCTTCTTTAGTACATCTCATTACAGTCTAATCTCTTGTGGGAAACAACTGTTGGGACAAATTTGAGGGCTAACCTCAAGCATACACTTTTCTCTCTCCCAAGGCCAACAATGTCTCCCTTCTGTCAAGCAAATATTGCTTCAAAGCCACAAAAATGGCCTGATTTATTCAAATGAAAATGTCATGACTTTGACTTGTCATGATTCATTTAAAATAATACCTCATTATTCCACTTAAACTGGAGAATTTTCAGCAACCACGGGAGTTTATAGAATAATGGAATATTATTCCGTGAGGTTTCAGCATACTTTGAACTTTTAAATGAATGATTGAGTCTGAAGGCGAAAGATCTGCAAAGCATGACCGAGCTAAGAAAAACACTTCATAATCTGGGCAAGAATGTCGGCCTTATTAAATGAAGAAACAGTGGGTGTGAATGCATATATGCCTACTTAAAAGTTACCTATTCCTTTTATGACTATTCAAGGAAGGCTACTTTTTTTTTTTTTTTTAATTAACTGTGTTCTATATACAAAATAGGTCTATATGCTATATGTAGGTATAATGGGACTTTTCATTTTGTATTATAAAGGTAATTAGAATAGGACTAAATATTTAGAAATTTGAACCACTATTTTCCATATGATGGAAATAATGATTGGAACAGCATGACTTGGTAATGTAAATGGAGGATACCCTGGGGTCATACATATGCATAAAATTAATAGAAAAATGTAATTTTGCCAGTACAGTCAAATATCAGTCGTCTACAAATATTAATTAAATTGCACCACTAAGATAAATAATATGTCCACATGGTCACAAGAAAAAAGTGTTTCTTTACTTTTTAGATACTATATTAAAGTGTATAAGTGCAATTCATGATGGCAAAAATATATACTTTTCGATGCTCATGGAAGCACAAAAGTTCCAGAAACTGTCATTCGGCTTACAAGAGGAGAATAAAGAACAACAGTGTAGTGAACGTCTTGGAAGAGTGAGTCAGAGCTCCAGAATCAAAGATAAATCACACATGAGACAGATTTCCTCAGCCAAGAGTCAATTATGAACTCATAAAAACGGAGAGGAGGAGAGCTCCGGGATGTAATCCTTTTGCAAATTAAATTAGCCCATCTGGAAGGACAAATAGCTTCAAACTATATAATGCAGAGTAGTGCGTAGTAGTGAGACAAACTACACTCTTGCTGAGAATCCTCACCCTTATTCCCACGGTCATCGCCCCACGAGTTCTCCACTCTCCATTTCTTGAAGCATCCCTCTTTCCCATCCTAAAAAAGAGAGAGTTGAGGGTTAAAAAAACTCAGAATATCCCTATACTGTTTAATCAGGTTCAAGTTAAAATGTGTCAACTCTATTGAGCGTTACATCCAAGAAATTATTTTGTGCAACACATGCAAATTAAATGACACACAAAAGTCTGAAATTGTAGAATGTATTGTGTAATGTTGTGAACAACATAAAGAAAACAAAAGAGTCCCAAGGGTTCTCTGATTATATTGGCTCCAGTTCTACATTGGCAGTTTATCTGCAAGAACAGCATTAAGAGGACCATATATTTCAGTGTCAAGTACTGCCTTAGCTCATGCTGGACTGCCTTAGCTCATGCTGGAGTATATGGCCCCTCTGGTAGACAGTTCTCTTTCCCATAGGGTTTTCCAGAGCAAAACTTCCCTCCTTAGTGACTGGAATTGTTGAACACAATCCTTACCCAGCTATTAGAGGGAGAGAGTGGAAACTCTGGACACAGCTATCATCTTTTATAGGGGAAATTGACAGTAATTTCAAGTACTGGAGATTAAAACAATGGTAAACACAGTGGAAAGAAAGGAAATGCAGAGGAAGAGAGAAAGAGAGAAAGATTTAGAAAGAGAGAGAGAGAGACACAGAGACAAAGAGAGGCAGAACCAGAGAGAGAGGAAGAGAGAGAGAGATACAAAGGGGTTTTAACTAAAATTTGCAGGGTTGTATCCCACTGGGTAGCATTACTCCATTTTACAAGGCACGGCATTTCCTAGTGCTGTAATTTGCAGCGTCTCTTATTTTGCATCATTTTGTATATTATAGGGTACAGGGAAAATGCTACCATGGTCACCAGCTGGAGATGAAAGCCAGTATTTCATTCCCGAGCCATGTTGGCATCATTGTGTGTTCAGTACCTTGTCAGTTACTGCAGTAAGGACCATGGCATGGGTCATCAGGGAATCTCCATAGATCAGCCGCTCTGCCTTATTCAGGTTCTTTACTGATACACCAAACACCAGCTCGTGGTTAAACCTATGCAACGATACAAAACAAAACACTAAAGTCACCTCAGGAAGCTGTAACTTGAATTTCTCACAAGCCTATAATGTCATACCAAACACACTGGCTCACAACAATGCTCTCACACTCATTTCTCACATTCATGAACAAAGAATACGGCTAACACTCACACATTCATATCGTTGATGCCCAGTTTGCCATGGAAATGCTTTCCTACATCACAGCCAAACCACACAGCCTGCCAGAGATCAGAGAGAATACAATAAAAGACACCTGTGACAATGATTTCAGAAGAAGAAGACAGTGTGTCAACAATAACGGATGTCCAATTACAGCTAAATCCCATCATGTTTCTTATTATTTCGCTTCAAATCCAGGGTCATCATTTAGATTTGACTTATGGCAAATACTGCTTGTGACATAAGCCCTTTTTATACAACCTGTTCAAGGTGGGAATGTTGCACCTTTATTCCCCCTTGCCCTTCTGCGTAAAAAAAAAAAGGTCCGAATCCAAAATGGTGAGTCATTGGTTGTAACGGAGCATAGATTGATGTCTGTGTAAAAAGGAGATGCGGCATTGCAGAACACAGGTGTGACGTTTTTGACATTTACATTCTACTTTCTGAGACCAGTACAATCTATGGTATGTAAGGTACGGCACGACTTTTCTGCATCAAATTGCTTCCAACTCTTTATTCTCTTAAACTTCTCCTCCATCATATTTCTGATCACCAGATGTGGGAGTAAGTCACATACATACACAAGCAAGTCTCAAGTCTTAACCTACAAGTCTCAAGCAAGTCTGAAGTCATTCTTGTGAGAATCATGCAAGTCAAGTCGAGTCCCTGCTTTATGTCAAGCATGTCAAGCCACAAGTCAAGTCACATGAATATATGATGATATACCCAAGTTTCCACATTGAAATAAGCTAAATGACAGTAGTTATGAACAGCTGGAATTTTATTTGTAACAGAAACATCAAACAGTATAGCATCAGTCACATACAACTGAACAGGTTATAAAAATAAAATGAAATATACAAAATTAAATAAACAGCACACAATAGCACAATACTAAGAGACATAGGTAAGAAAATAATCTGGAATTTACCATTTTACACATTGAAATCCAATTTTCTGTTAAATTAAATCGATTCAAAGCCAACACTAACATGCCTCAAACTTGATGTTGGCTCTCTAGCATAACTAACTTTTGATTAGCCAAGACATTAGCATTAAAAAGACAGTAATGACTTTGTAACTTACCTTTCTTTGTGGGATTTGAAGTGTCAAATGAAATTCGACAGGATGGTGGTCGCGTCACTTATTTTTCGTACTGCAGAGTTTGCACACTGCTGTCCTTTTCTTACTGGCATCGTCTCTTACATGATCTTTATATGCAAATTTTATTATATTTCAAATGTGCCTTCCATGTCTGTAGCGTCTCTGCTGGTCTGACACGTGGCATCACTTGGCAGGTTGTCAGGTTTGCACGCAGCCGCAGGCACCCAATGATTCCCATGTTTTAAAAACAAACTGTAATATTAACTCCTCATTATATGAAAAATGCATATATTCAATAAAAAGTCCTTTTGAGCCATTTTACTCAAGTCTAAGTGAAGTCTCAAGTCATGAATATCACGTCAAAGTCAAGTGTTTTATCAGTGTTAGTCAAGCAAGTCTTTAGTCCTCAAATTTACGACTTAAGTCAGAGTCAAATCAAACCATGTGACACGAGTCCCCCCACCTCTGCTGATCATACAAACATGAGGCTCAGTAACTCTGCTTGCATTTGAAGAGTCGTATGTGCATGGATAGCAAAAGCACCTCAACACTCAAGTTTACCCTCTGTCATTGTTTTGAACACTGGTTTGCTTGGGGTATTCATATTTACAATGTGTAGAACATGTCACACTAGACGCAGACACTTTGCTGTGATAAGTCATGCCTTTGGTTCTGGAATGCCAGCTTGCCTTGCAAAAACACACACTGGGGAGCTTTATGCTGGCCTTGTTTGGTTCAATGTAAACAACCAAAGCTAGTAAATTGAGGGGTCATCTTTACAGCAATACTGCAGGATCCCTGTGTAAATAGTTCTTAATATGTAACAATAGCTGTGTTTTGTGCTTTCTTTTTGTGCTGTGGTCCCACACTTGTGTACATATAGTTTTGCTTGGTTTAAAGCCAGGATGATCAAATGGCCATTTGATGATGCTAAACTAAGCAAAGCTATAATAAATAGTAATATTTAAATAGAATAGAATAATTAGAATAAATAGAACAATTATTCGTTCCAGGATTCAGAAGCAAAGGTCAGCTGCAGTACAGGGTATCTAGAGAATGCACAGAACCCATGCCATACCTCTCCGTCCTTGATGGAATCAGCAGCAGCTTTCTTCAGGAGATCAATGGGTTGATTATTATAACGTGTGCTGCATCCACCCACCATGTTTCCCAAGTATTCCACACTGTACAACTTCCCAAAGGGATTCTGAGGCCTGGGGTCATTCACAAGGCACACCTGAAAAGAAAAGAGGAGGAATTACACCAATAATTGAAACTACCGGTAGTGAGGAAATGTGGAGCATGTTTAATGGAGATTGTACAGGGCTGTACCTTGTCCTGAAGGTTGTAGAGGGGCTTGACATGCTCTATGTAAAATTCTTTAGGGGTCAAAGGTCCTATGCGATGGAAGGTCTTATCCTTGTCCCTGTACTCCCAACAGATAGTCTCTGGAGGACTTCCCAAACACACACTTACCACTCGAAACACCTGCATCCAAAAAACAAAATAAAGATGTCTGAGATAAAGGTCAGAGAGTGCAGCGTGGATCTGGTTTATGTATGTTCATTCATGAAAAATATTAGTTCATTAACAAGCAATTTTAAAGCCAGATTGGGAAAATATAAATCACAAATACAGTACAACTGGCCAGCTTGGGGTCAAGCTGCTTGTGTTTCTCTCAGGATTGTTTTTGCTAATTCAGCCTCCTAGAGAGTTATCTCTGGCATTTCCTTCCCTCCCCTGCATAAGTCATGAACTATATGTACTGATAGTCCACATCCTCACAGCAAAGCATAACTCATCCATAATAGGGTATGTGAGAGAATGCGAGTACTTCCATCACAAACATGTACATGTCTGCATATCCATATGTTTTATATCAACTGTCATTTTTTATTCTGAAGTCCAGACTCACTACATATGTACTATGAGCTAATTTGCTTAAACTTGAGCTCTAGAATTTATACTAGGTCAGCTTTGCCACACTGCTTTCACCCTATAGAAATAGAATGAAGGACACATTTCTACAAGAACACCATTTTGTATGTCCATTCCTCCAACTCCAGCCCTCTCCCGTAAAGTGAGCCATTAAGTTTCTCAGTTTATTTTCACTGTCCAGTCCCCTTGGATGAAGGGTAAATGCTAGCAGTGCCCATCCCTTTTTTCTCACTGTTGACCCAATGTTGGACCCAGATGCTCCAAGTACACAAACAACCTCATGCTCCCCTCCTTACACCCTTGCACTACCTTGGCAGATTAGATAAACGTCTGCCTCCATCCAAATATAACACTGGCACCCACATTTCTTCCATTTCCCTGACTGTTGAGAAGTGCTGTTTTACAGAACAATGGCAGAGTCCTGACTAACATCAGAACATAGTCACTGAGTCAATATTGAAACACCTGCCTGTGGCCAAGTGGTCAACGTACTGCGGGAAAAGCAGAGAGACTCATCCAGGGAGGGCTGAGTATTAAGGAATCTTTTACTTCAAGATGATTCAACACTGTCCCATGGAGTACTAAACCTCTTTTAGCCAATCTCGCAGAAGGTTTCCCCCTAATCGGTCCCACTGTACAAATTCCCATTTATCCCTTAGTACAGTTTCCCCATTCCATGTTGCAGTTTTCAATGAAATAAAAAGTTGCCTGTTAAATTTTACCATAGCACTACACAACCTGCTGCTCTTGTGCTCCTAAAATTATCTGCTAAAATAAACACCAGAAAAGATAGAATTAATGTCTGTGAAACTGCAAGCTAAGCCTTTGGCTATCAAGACATCAAGATTTATTTCCGTCCAACAAGAGTGGCAAGTGTATATGTGTATTGTCTTTAGAAATCAGGTTTATTTTAAGGCGTGACCACTTCCTGACACTCTCCAACCAGGCACAACAATAAGAAGCACTGTAGAGGATAAGCTGGAAGAAACAGAATCGTAGTGGGTGGCGTGATGAAGGTTTAGATCACAGGCACACAAGGCCACACAAGTTTCTGCTTTTCTTTCCAGCACATTCAAGTTACTGCTTTATCTGTGATCACAAGCACCTGCTGCACAATCCACAGGCAGCAGAAACAGTTTGTAGGACCAAAAATGATCTATTTAAGTTCTGACCGCTCATGCTGTCCTCCAGAAGGAACCATTATTTAAGTTCTGACCGCTCATGCTGTACTCCAGAAGGAACCATTATTCCAACCATGATTGGCTGACAAACACGGGGATTGCATCATGGAGACGGGACTTACTCCTGCTTCATGATAAGAAAACTGTGGATACAATTTGTGACCTAAAGTTCTTTTTCCTGGGATGTCACTATGGGATGAGTCCTTAAATACCTTAAATTACTGAATTGGAATGTGTACACACTTTCTTTTTTAAACAAAAAACCACTAGAAAGAAATTGTGGCAACCTCAGCTTACCATAACACAGTTTTGCATGCGCACACAAACACGCATAAGCAGCGAAAACATACACATATGATCAGTGAAGTATAATATTAGGGTGTTGCATAAGTTCATGGCCTAGTAAATATCTCAGAAAGATTCGTATTCGTCATTGCCTTCTATTCTAATTTAATATTGGAAAAAACTCAGAGGAAATGGATGAGATGAAATTTACAAAGCTTATGGCAACACTGCAATTGGCTTTTCTGCAGTCCGATTGAAGAACTGGTCCGATGTTTCGAAAAAAGTGAATCTGAGCTAGATGATAAACCAAGAAGTGGGAGACAAAAGGAAATGGAAAACAACGAGCTGCAGAAACTGTTGGAAGACTAAGGCATCCAAAAGTTGGTAGGTGGGTTCCATATGCACTTTCTGAGAGAAATATCACTCAAGGGATTAACGCAGGTATATTATGCCTTTATTACAAGCTGCTCCATTCTGGAGAAACTGTCAAACGCCGGATGTTACAGTGATCACGTGATCAAATTAAGTGAAAAATCAATGAACTACAATCATCCGGTAGCCATGCATAAAAGAAAATCATCCTCCTTCATGGCACGCAACTCCACATGTTGCAGTAGCGATGAAAGACACGATTTTAAGCCTTGGATGGGAAGTTTCACCGCATCCAGTCTACTCAGCACCATCGGATTTCCATTTGTTTAGGTCACTGCAATATATACTCTCTGACCAACATTTCAAACATATTTTTAAAAAAATGCACAGAGGAATTCAATTGCTCAGATTAACGGCAGAAAGTCATAGAATCTAACAGTGATTACTTTGAACACTAACTCTATGTATTATTTTAGAAATTCATAAATAAAATTTATGCTCCCCCCTAATAAATACATATAACACATTTTAAAAAAAGCAGTGTTTGTTCCGGACAACCTGTCTAGCACAGTGATTATGCAGTGATCATGACTAGTTTCATCAGTAGTTTTCGTATCGCCTCAGCTTGCTTGGAACTTCAAAGAAGGTGCTAACAAAATGAATACTGTACTATCCACAACTCAGGCCTAATGGAAACACAAAAAACGACTGAACTGAATCGAATCGAGTTGAGACGAACCAATACCATGCAGTGGGAAAGGGCCATAAGTAGAAGGTATCAAAGGAAAAATGGTACAGAGAAGCAGGTACACAAGTGTATTGGGCAATGTTAAGTAAGAATATAGCCTTCCTTTGGCCCCTCACACAGACTCTGTGCAACATCAAACCATGACTCTGCAACCAGGTCTGACAAACATTACTTATCCTGGATCTAAGCTAACCAGCTTTGATCTGCATATAATCTTACACACACTCACGTGCATAAATAGACACACCGGGAAAAGCAGACCTTCACATATAAAAACGTAACCAGACTTTTAGTAATTACAGCTTGTAAATACAATGTCATTCTCATTTCAAATCCAAGCAAGGCCAAACACTGCTGGATAAAATCTCCACCACAGACATAATGTTAAGCTGCAAAGTATTTTAGGCACTTTGCATTATAGGAATACTTTTTTTTTTCCATTTCAATTTACGAATTAATTTAAGTCAACTACAATACTAATTTAGCTAAAGCTATCTGAAGAACATCAGGATATGTTAACTAAATAAATGATTTATTGCCTGTGGTGTATTACATTATACGCTCTTCATAAAGAGTTTAATGGTTTGGTTGCATTCTGTAATGAGATACAGTTAGATATTTACTCTGAATTCTAATTAAAATTTTAAAAGATACACTCAGTTAATGTGACTTAAAAGTCTTATTTGGATTAAAAGATTTAATACATCTAAGAAACAAAGGCTTTTTTTTCTGTAAATGGAAACTTAGAATGGCAATTTTAGTCCAAAACATACTGATTAAGCAGTAATTAATCATGATAATTACGGATATTATTAATAAATAAATTATAATGACAAAAATATAAGTATTAAGCAATGTTCAGCCTTTGTAGATTGACAGAAAAGCTAGAGTCTACAAAACGTACGACTGCTTGTCAGTAAACAAGTGATAAAGTCTGATTTTCATGATACAACCCTGCGCTTCCCCTCACGTATGGCATTGCCAACCACAAGACCATAATAAACTGAGACAGCATCTCTCAGCAGTCAGATCCCACGCTCTCACATTCTCCAAAGTGTCTTTTATGAGCACCCCAGCTAAACAATACTAACCCACACCAGGTGGACAAACAGTTACCTAATTAACAAATAGGAACATGCCAAGAGCAAATAGGCCAGCTGATATAATCTAATATCATCAGATACTCTGGTTACAAGTAGGAGGAGTACTGGTAGACAAAGTGCTCTAAACGTATGGTTTACTTTATTTGTGAGAGGCGTCTCACTTGGTATAACAGCAGCTCTACCAAGTTGGTCAAAGCAATTCTGCTCATGCCTGTGTGGCATCTCTGCTCTGCACAGATGGTGCAGGTGTAATAATACTGCCAGTTAGATTGTCTTTGCCACAGTGTCAGACGCTGAAAGATAACAATCTTGTTTGTGGAACATTCTGTCATCAAGTCATGGAGGTGTGCGTGTTCATTTTCTCTCTCAATCGTACACATACAACAATATCACAGTCATAAAATCCAAAAATAAGTCGCATAACTGCCCAGCATACAGTTTTTTATATTCTGAATTCAGCTAAAGCAAATTTCAGAAGCGCCACGTGACGGATAAGTCAAGTCCTGATTGTTTATCTTGTGTGAGCTAGTCTTGTTAAAATGGGGTGCGGCAAGAAAGTAGCCATATTGATGAGAAAGAGTATGAACTGCCGAATCCATTATTAACTAGACCAGATAACATTCTCACATCACTATCCTATCAATATGTGCCTTTTCATTGCCATTATAGAAGAGCTGGTACAGAAACACTATTTAAAACACTAATAAGTAAAACACAGAGATCATTAGTGTGTCTCAAAAAGTGGAGAAATTCATACTTTAAGAAATGCATGCAATGTGCTTCACAGTCATTTACAAACACAGATTTTAAACAGCAAGAGTATTTACAATTCAAAATTCGCTTTTGGATAAACTCAATATTTATGTATGTGTACAAGGTCAACAGCAGAGTCTTTGCTTGCAAAAGTATTCAGCCCCCTGGAATTGATCAGATTTGTCCGAATAACATAATTTAAAAAAACACAGTCTTCATGCCAGTATTTTTATTGCAAACACATGTTCTCTTGCGAGAATTTTTCAAAGTCAGAATTAATTATCTGTCAGCAAGTATTTCAAAGAAAATCAAAAACTGAACACTGCTTGCATAAGTGTTCACCTCCCCAGGTTACAGCCACTCCAGATGAAAGATGTTGTCTTAACAGGGTTGAACTGTCATTGTAGACACTGTCAGTCTGAAGGAAAGGAGTGATGATGAAAGATAAGGAGCATTCCAAGGAAGGACTTAGGAACAGGGTGTAAAGTGCAAGCTGCATCACACCACCCAAGCACTACCTAGACAAGGCCTTACCTCAAAACAAGACTGAGACTGGTGAGCGAAGCCACAGTGAGGCCAACAGTCACTCTGAAGGAGTTACAGACTACAGTGGCCACCCATCTGAGCACTGTATAATCAAGGACTGTAAATGAGGGTGACTACAATGAAATTGTTATTCAAGAAGAGCAACATAAAAGCACAAGTGTGACCCAGCGAAGATGTGTTTTTGTTGTTTTGTGATGAGAGCAAAATCGTAATACCTTATCTGGGCAAGTTTCTAAGCACTATGAGCGGTGCAAACATAACACAGGCCTCAGTTAACATCCTTGCAGTGAAATACAGTGGTGACAGCATCAAGTTCTGAGAACATTTCTTAGCCTTCAGAATCTGGCTTCTTGTAAAAAAAGAAAGGGGAATGAAGGGTGAAAAAAATACAGGAGGATATTGCAACCTACCTTAGTCTACTAAAAACAACAAAAACTACAAGACAAACTGAAGACTAAACACATCTACTAAACGTAGCTCTTCACTGTAAGTGAAGAAACAATAGCTCGTTTTACTCTTCGGTGATTTTGTAAAGTTTTTTGGGAAATTGTAAAGCTTAACAATTTCTTTTATTATGAACATAACATTTTGCATACAAGAAAAGATGATTTTTGTTTGTATATGCTAATTAGAAGTTATTAGAAAGAAAATCAGAATCGAGAGGACACACTTGCAAAAAAATCGGCCAAGGAAATCGCAATTGGTGCAATTTTTTTTAGAAAAAATGAAAAAAGATATAGCAGGCAACATTAGTAAAGTACATCAGTAGCAAATCTAGTAAAACTACATTATGCTTATTTTACTGTATACACAGCCAACATAGAGAATGTGTAATTGAAGATTTTTTTAAATTTGTAATAATAAATTGGTAATTATAAATATGTTAATGTTATGTCTGGATCCATAAACTATAGAATTGATGTGTTATGCTACATATTATGAACCAATAAGCATATTGTTTAGCTTAAAGTCTAGCATTCTAAGAGAATTTGATATCAAGTTATTAGGGCCTTTACTTTGTACAAAAATTATGGTTTTGGACACATTATGATATTTAAGGCCGTGTAATATAGCAGAATAGTGAAATTTGATGGTGCTATTACAGCATCACTAACGTATTGTAGAAAAGGTTCCTCTATTTCAGGCATTTTGAACTATTGTCTGCAATGATCTAATAACCATGCAGGAGCAAAGGCTTCGCTATTATGCATACTGTGGATGTGGTCATGCATGTTTAGTGTTATGGCGCCCTCATCTGACTGCTGAGTGTAGTGGCTTCTTCTTCTCTTTTGCTTAGTTTGTTTAATACAGTCAACAGACCCACTGACCTCCTCAATCATGGTGTCCATGGTTTCATTCAGCTCTGCTTTGGTGGCATTGCTGGCCACCATGTTCCTCAGCCTAAGACAGTACTCTCTCAGCTTCAGAACAAACAAACAAACAAACAAAAAATAAATTATTTAAATGTTCGTGCAATACATATATTAAAATGCAAAGTGCAACTCAAAAACAGGAATGCATTAAGAAATATTCCCATACCAGTTTTTAATATTGCAAAATCCTAGATAGTGAGCATGCAAAAAAGGAATTTATACAACAGTTTGCTCTGGTCCACTGATTTGATTGGACAAACAGTGTTCCAAGAATGCTGATAGTTAGTATAACAGAACTGGTACATTTAACAGTTTGTGTCACACCTCTTGTCTGTGTTCTCTACATAAAATTCTAGCAATAGTTCATTACACTGAAACCATGCAGCATTCTATCCAGCTGTGGCTTTTTTGCTAGCTATTTTAACTGACAAAGAAAAAAAACAAAATATTTGTGTTTGTCTGTCAGTCATTTAATATTAATTTTAATTCAGCATGGCTGTAATTACCTGCAGCACATGGCCTACAGCCAAATCTCATTTATGGTCTCATTCAGTACAACAGCACTCTGGCTTGGGCGATATGGCCTAATTCATATCTATCATTCAGATGTGTCATCTGGAATCTAGAGATGAACTTTGCGCCTCATAGCCTTTGGGTAATAATTTTTTTATACCATTATGACTGCAGTATATTTCTCCCTGACAAAACATTATATATAAACTATTTTATTGGCCATTATAGCCAGTGGTAGAAAGAATACAATGCATACTGACTTGAGTAAAAGTACTGCTATTATAGTAATCATTTTGAAGTCATTAGGAAATTACTCCTATAATAATAAATCATTTTTCTGGTGGAAAAAGAACTTGCTTAATAAACTGACACACCTAATGCAACTACTGTGTCTCAAAATTGTATCATTTATGAAATTGCACGTATATTTTAATGGCTTGCAGGCTCATTACAGTCGTTATTATACATAATTGTATCGTCATATTGTATTTACTGTGCAAAAGTAATAAAAAATGCAGTTGAATCTTTTCTTTATTAAAAATCTCAAGAAAAAGTGCTGATTTAAATCTTACTAAAAAAAAAAATACAGTGAACTATGTACTCAAGCACTGTAACAAGAGCACATGCAGTTTATCACTTTCCACCCTTTATTACAGCTCAAGTTAACAGACTGCCCACGAGTGAACTGAACACAAGCCAGGTCCTGTTTGCAGTTTGTATCGTGGTCAGGTTTCTCACTGAGATTTAGTACTGACTAACAGGCTGATACAGGAACAATCATTTACATTAGTAGAGACTTGGCATTAAATTTTAGTGCATATCCATTCTTAAAGTATTTTAAATAAGTTAGCCAAATCAATTGGACAGTGTTCCATGCTCTCTAGCCTTAAATGGCTGTCCAATAAATCTAAACGTAAGAAATATACAGCAGTATACCTTGTGATTGAGGACATCATTCATTCTGCGAGACGCCTCAGAGCTGTGTGACTCAGGAAAGCACTTTTTTGGGATGACACCATATTTTTCTGGAAAACACAGATATTAACATCCTTCTACATGACTGAATATTATTCAAGTACTGCCCTAATCTCAATTTCACAAATTTTCAGTTTTATTTTAAAGAAACACCGCACATGTAATTTACTATGTAGACACAAATCGAGAAATCTGGCCAATTCCTACTAGGGTATAATCTAGACAACATTATAGCAACCTTATGATTCACTGACATGAATGAGTGGGACATGAATAAAGTCATTAGCTGGTTTTTCCATTCAGATGCTTCACAATAAAAAAAGGAAAAACCTGAAATGTCAGAAACAGATTATTTTTCATTTTTTGAAAATGCAAAAAGCCTTGAGGTGGAATAAAAACTATCCAAAGTGCACTGCTGTTTTTCACCAGTGTATGCAAAGAGCGGAAACCCAGTGTGGAATGGAAAGTTTTAATTTTTTTCATTCACCTCTAGTAATTACTTTATCACAGTGATTTTATCATAATGTTTTCGTTGTAGTCGGTTTGTCTTTTTGACTCCTCGGCAGGGCTGCACAAACACTACCAGCCCGATTGTCATGAAACTTGGTGGCAGGGTGCAGCATGGACCAGTGAAGAACCCACTGGGTTTTTCCACTGTACAACGTTTATGTTTATTTATAACTATTTAGCGCCGAAACATTTTCTGCCCCCTTTTGTCATTTATTTGAACTTACATGGCATTTTTTCCAAAAAGGTCAGGGATTTCCATTCCAGTTTTTTTATACGATATTTTCAAAATTTGCATACAAGGTCAGGATGGAAAACCTCATAATGCCCCAAAACCAATAAACCTTACTAAGCTTCAATACAAATGTAATGCTAAAAGGAATATAATTTGTAGCAACGTTTCACCGAACAATATAGAAAAAACCCATTAAGACTTTTGGACTGGTTATTTGTAGTGTAAACTGACCAATAAGGTTAACCAGCATATCCCACTGTCCACCATCATTGGTGGGATTTGAAAGCAGAAATTGCACCAATCTGCCATCTACAGGCTCATTCCTCTGGGCTGTCTCTACACAGCTGTGCAAATAGTAATAGCAGCGTTCCACCTAAGAAAAGCAGACAGAAAGAGAGAGAGAGACAGAGGAAGAGAGAAGGGGTAAAAGTGAGAGAGAAAGATCATGGTAGGTTATTTTATCATAAACTGGGTGAAAAACTGTTAGTATGTCACAATATGCACAGATTTGCACACCCACAAGGATGCCTGAATAAACGTGTGTCTTATTCATGAAACAGCCTTCAACATCAAAACGTGTATTGATTCGTGGATTGACTTATGAATTCGCTTTAGCTGTGTTCAGACATGCTCCTCTCCACTGTCATGTGTACAGAACATGCCACAATTTATTCTCAATTTGTGACAATGAGGCAATGAGAGAAAAGCATTCACCAAACTGCAGTACATGCATCAAAGATCTGAGGAAGAAAACTGTGCAAGGCAAAATTGTTTCATGTAGAAAAATTGTGCATGGCAAAATCACATAGAAAACAGAACAGTTTTCTAACCACATCAGCAGGCAGGTATGTGAACGTTATATATAGCTACAGTAGGCTTGTATTTTCTCACTTTTCAAATAAGTCGGAATTGACAGTTAGATTTAAGTTAAGTTTAATGCATACATTAAGGCAGGTTTTCCTCCTGAGAAAAGGAAAGAGCATATAAATAAAACACTGAAAGAAATCAATCACATGAGCAAAATCATGTCTGGTATGTGTTTTAGTGTTGATGTGAAATTATGTAATAACCTCAAAATGCACAATGATATCCAAGTGTATTTGAACAGCCCGTCTGTCCAAGATCCACATCCGTCTCAGAGCTTCATGGTGCTTCTTGTATGTAAATGTGCCTATTTGCTAAAATGAGCTCCACGTCTGTGCCCCTAATTCATTACATGTTGACACTCAAGCTCTCAGGACTTCCCAGTTCATGTCATGGATTTTCTTTCAAAAATAAAAAATGAATGTGAAAACTTCTATTAAGTTCATAGGACCTTGCAAAATCCTTAAAAAAACTCTAATTCAAATATTTTTTATTTACGAATTTTTAAAGTTTGGCCCTCGGAGCTACATTTCATGCTTTTTGAGGTTCTCAGCTTGTGTATTCTAAGCCTGACCAATTGCTTAGTTGTCACTGGATTGGGTTGAAAATTTGTAATGAACATCCAACAAACCCTGAAGATAATTTGCATTGATTATATAATTTCCCAAGATGGATTATTTTAATTTCCTTGAATCCTTTGCAAAAATGCTTTGCTGACATTAAAAAAACCTGAAGATGCTATATTACTTCTTCATCCTAAAGACAGATATTTGTACTAGGTATGTTGACTTCAAGTTTCCTATTTTCTTGACTTCCTGTGAGAGTTCGGTTTTTCTTGTAGGTTTTTTCCAATAGATCAGGGCTCCATAATAACTTCAAACTGCTTAATCACCCCGAATTGCTTTTCTGTTTTCTAATGCTACTAGTTGATAATGCCAGAGATTAGTTTTTAGAATTAGAAAATTTTGAAATTGCAAAATAATATACATGTATTCAGCTAATGAATTAAGGATTAATATTTTGTCCAGGCACATGGAACAAGACATCATCTAGTATACAACAATCTACGCCAATATAAGTGTAACTTGAACCCAACGAAATTTCTTGAACCCAACGAAAAACCAAACTAAATAAGTCATTGAAGTGAACATAGTACAAATTCCTACCTATGAAAAAAACCCAACTGAATGTAAGAATTTCCAAAAATAAAAGTATTAATTAATGATTGATATCTGCAATAAATATTAACACTTTCCCATAAGATTCAAGGAAATTAAAATAATATTTCTTGGGAAAATATACGCTCAAAATATCTTAAAAAGTGGGGTTTCTGCAAGATCTGCGGCAGTCAAATATTTATTCAGAACCAAATAATTTCTAGATAGGATAGAACTATATTAATAGTAAACAAAACAATTACATGTTAATTATGTTATTGCAAGAAAGTGAAAACTATTGGAGATATTAACTTTTAAAAATTATACATTCTTCATTAATCTGATTACTGTAAAATATTCAGCAACAACTATTTACGTGAATACGTGCTGCAAATTATCCTTAGGGTTTCTTCAAAAATTCATAACTAAAAAAGTAGAGGATTAAAATTATAGGATTTTACAGCGTCCCATGAACTTAATAGAAGTTTTCATATGAATCTGTTCAAGAAATTCCATAAAATTAGGTAGAAAAAGTTCTGAACTCTGGCATGAATTCCCATGGAATGATCCCTATAGTTAGTTGGTATGTTAAAATGTGAAAAAGTTACTGGATTTTGATTAGCAATGTCAGTCAATTTGAATTTTGCTGTAATTTTACGGAAATATGAAGTAATGGTACACTTCTCTAGCCAGATTAAAGTTATACAGCACAAACGCAAATGATAAAACTGGAACCCTTCAAGGAAAGTACAGTAACACTGACTTACCTTATCCCAGAAAAAGAGATAGGATTGACTGAACTCAAACTCTTCTATATTATACTTCTTCATCAAAGGAAGTCGCATGACATTGAGGCACGAGAAGATCCAACATCTCCCTGACAGGAATAAAAAAAAGAATTCGTTTGCTTATTTAGGCACTATACCAGGAGCATCATTTATTAAAAAAAAAGTCCCTAGGTTCAGATTTTAACTTATATTCCGTGGATTTGGGAAATTCCTCTATGTGGACAGTTTAAACTTGTCGTTGTAAATGATGCGTTTGGATTTCTGTAGAGCTAATTTGCTCAGCACTACACATCTAAAATTGAATCAAATAGAAATACAATAAGTGTAGGTCCGTTTAAAATGTAACAATACAAACAGGACCAGATAATGACTATTCCTTGTAATAAAAACATAGTAACAAATAATAATTATTACAAAATTATAGTGGTTCGGAAAGGAATTTCTCTCGGCTTAGCTCTCAGTACAGGTCAGTGAATTTGCTTCGTGTTCAGCTACCTGAGTTCTTCTGGTTGGTGATGGGTTTGCCCTCGGCGGGGATGGCGTGCTGGAAGATATGCACTGTGTCTTGGACTGTCTGTCTGTGCAGGCACACTTCTAGAGGGTCGATGCAGGTAGACACATTTTGGGCCAGCAGATATCGAGGCTCGCTCCGCAGACGCTTAATAAAAGCAGATACCTTCTGCCCACTCAGGCCTGTGGTTAGACACAAAGGAGATTGATTCGATGTCCATTTAAAGAACAGAGTAGCTCTAATTGCATAACCCTTCTGTAAACCTGAGAACCTGGACAGGACACGCACAGACCTTAGAGGTCAGAGAAGAACATAATACATAAAGAAGTTCTGGGAAGCAGAGTAATCTCTGAAGTATTACGTCAAGATGTATTCCAGTTGCCTAATTATTTAAGTGTCTAGATTCATCAAAACAGCTTAGAGAGGACGATTATGTCCACCTTAAGCATGCCGTTACTTTGTAGGAACTAACGACAAAACATATTCTCACAGAAAAACATTTCTATCTTATTAGAATTAAAACTAAAGGAAAAAGACTGTAGTAGGTCAGTACAAGCTATTGGTTGATATTCGCTGCCCTGATCTCAGTATTCATTCATTCATTCATTCATTCAAATATTCAGATTTCAATAACTACTTCAACCAGGTCAGGGTCACTCTGAGGCTTTTCCCAGGAACGCAAGGAACAAACCATTAATGAGTCATCAGGCCTGGTCTCAGTATTAAATCTGTTCTGGCAATCATTATCACGATAATGAACTTTGCTGTGCTCATATAACACTGCATACAATAAGAACCACCCTTATCAAATAGTACGTTTTATGCACTGTAAGCATTATGGACAGTCCTGATTAGTGCTTCCCCAGGTGTTTTTCTATGAATTAAAACATTCATGTGATCAAATAAGTCCAGTGATTTTCGTTGTGAAAATATCTCCAAGGCACATCATAAACAGTTCAGCCTTTCACATCACTGTTAGTCTAGTAACAGGAACCCAATCAGTTTATCTACAATTATCAAACTGTATATGGCGATGTTACGCTGACACTGTATCTTGAACAGCCACTGGAAAATTGCTTAAGCAGAATGGTCACAATATAGGAATCAAATATCACAATAAAGGAATCAAATTAATGCTGAAACGGGAAACTGAAAATAGTGACGCTGTATAAATAACACCGAAATACCTCACGAGACACATGACAAACATGACACGACAACAAAGACGATAAATGAGCTTTTGAGACATGTAGCTATTCCGGTATTACTGAATAAGGCACTGCCAGGGTTTGTCATGTCCCTGAGATTTCTGCTTGTTAGCATATCTGCTTTCTGTCCTTTCCTCGCAGCTTTGCGTCATAGGAGACCATGTGACCGTTGTAAAATTTGGAAACATACTTCCTCTCCATCTAAAAGCTTGAGCTTTCTGTCCTTGTTACAAAACACGCAAAGACCAAAACACCTTTCCCAGCATGTTTTTCCACACACGCAATGACTCATATTCATGTGTTTGTACCGACTTGACCCGTTTGCTTATCTGTTTCATCTTGGAGATGATTATCTTTCGAAAATTCTTCATTCGTTTGATAAACATTCAGCAACAACAATTTTAAATGAATATACATGCTGCAAATTATCCTTAGAGTTTCTTTCAAAATTCTAAACAAAAAAAAGAAAAAAACAGTAGAGGAGTAGAGTTATAGGATTTTACAGGGTCCCATGAACTTCAGTAGAAGTTTTCATATGAACCTTTCCAGGAAAATCCATAACGTGAAGCAGGACAAGGTTCTGAACTCTGGGCGAGTCGGTATGGAATGATCTATATAGTTAGTCAGAACGGTGAAATACACTTTACTGATTTTTTGATTAGTAACGTCAGTCAGTTTGATGTTTGCTGTTATTACGTATACTCGGATTGCATAATTTGAAACGCACCGTTCTCTTGACTTTACTTACCTTTACTTTTATTTTATCATGAACATTATATGATCAATATTATTAGTAGTAAGACTAGTAATAATAATAATAATAGCAGTATTACATGGTGTTATGTTCTATGATGCTTTTCTGTACCTTCAAAGATACTTCTGAATAAATAATGCTATTGTTGTTTTTTGTAATCGTTGTTATTTATATATATGTGTGTGTGTGTATATATA
>JAOVYU010000063.1:17335814-17347665 GCA_025674565.1 Synodontis membranacea | reverse complement strand
TATATATATAGGGGTGTCTGATTCACTTGCCATAATTGTTATTCAAGTGTGTAAAAGCCACATTGTCTGGGAAGGCTTGTCAGGGAGCATCTGGGGCCTGGCCGAGTGTCTAGAGGAGAAACGAGATTCCCTTAGTCTCCCGTGGCTTTGTTTTCTTTTCCATGTGACGTTATACAGGCTGGCCGCTGCCTCCGTGATGCCCTCAGTGCCAGTCAGTGTCAGTGCCCGAGACCCCCATGTTCAGCTAGTCCTTACACAGGGTGGTGCAGATTAGACTGTTCTTAGAGACAAGATACTGACAGCGATTATGAAGACTGTCGTACTGACTAGGATGTTGTCTTAGCACCCTCACCTTTCAAACTGCTGGGTGGTTCTTGCCTTCGAAGGACATTTTGTTTTGTGATGTACTCAGAGCCCATCGCATGAATGTCTTATCACAGCACATACTGTCCTTAGTTAAGGTCATTCCATTTGTCTCTTCTCCACTTTGCTGTCTCCTGAGGTCTCGAGGGGGCTGTACTTTTTTCCGCCCAAATGTAAAGCCTTTCAGTCGATTAAAATGAAAAGCCACGATGGGACTTGCCATAAATACATTGGTGCAGATTTTAGACAGTGGATCAATTGTGGAAAGTTAAAGCGACGCCGCCTCCCACACACTCGCCCAGTAGCTCAAACCCTCCCTTATGGGCGCACAATACAAATAGTATTGATCTGTCCTGAAGCACTGGCTTCTTGAAATGAGATTGTGGCTAAATGCACCAGAGAGAGAGAGAGAGAGAGACCAATCCACTCCCCGTGTCTTTCCTTTGGTTTTTCATCACTATTTCCCATTTGTCCAGCTGGTCCCCTGCCTAAGTCATTTTGATCATTCACACCACAGTCCTTGCCTTCCTGCCTGCAGCGCATGCCACAATTCCTTTCAAATGAATCCTCAGCTGACAGGGTGACCTTCGTCTGCAATATTAACAATCATCTTCTGAGCTGACTTTCCAAACACATAATAAATCTAAGGACAGAAAAACATTAAGTCCTCTCTAATTTGAATTGTATAGTAGACGTCTTGCCAATTTCCTTAGCTACAGTACAATGTTAGCTTCTCTAATTAGTTTCACTTGTAGTCGGGTAGAGCAGACCTTTCATGAATCCTGTCTTATCTGGTCTCAGATACGAGCATCAGTTAACAGGGTGGCATCATTAGATCAAGCATCAAACGCTAACAAGCCCAGAGGCTCAGAATAATGTCGCCTGTGTCTTGCTTTAGGGGGGAGGATGGAGAGATACAGTCAGCAGGAGGTCTTGGATTACGGGCCAGTTTTATGTGTGGAGGTTCAAAAATAGGAGAGCCTCAATTCCTTCTTTTGTGGCGGGCATGACAATGGTCTAGCCCAGCTGCGCTATCCTCATATTGTTACAGAAGAGCCACGTGCTTTAGACGTCACCGTATCTGTGTGTATGTGAATGTTTGAAACGAACATACCCAGTATATAAGAGAAGGAATTCAACTGTGATAAATTAATACAGTGTCTTATCACAGATCAGTTTCTGAACTGCCCATGACTGTCTATTGTGTCTATTGTGTCAAAGACGCAGGGGTAGGGAGAGAAGGGAAGGATAACAGACGGAGCAGAGAAGTGATTGAATATCCAGTCATTTGAATGGTCAACTATTGACCTGGACAGTGCAGGACAATGAAGATTGCTAGGCCACTTTTAATGACAATAGCGTCTTTGACACCACTGACCGCACAGGTCCTTGAGACTGGGGGAGGGGCAAACAGGCTGGCCTCCCATCTGCCCTCAGAGGTGTGTGTGTCTGAGCGTGGGACAGCAAGAGAGACAGACAGGCGCAGAGAGAACGTGAGAATGGAAATTGAGGGTAATAACACGCGGCCGGCATGCCACAAGGACATATTAAATTTGAATGTACGAACGTAATTACTACGGAATACATGGCATGCAATCTATATGGCGTGCTCAATAAAACGGTAGTAGAACGCGAAAATGTTATATAAAATCATGCTGAGGGATACAGGAAGTTCTGTTCTGTTGCGTAACTAGGGCAGTTGCTACATTTTTGTCTCTCTTTGTGAGCGAACATGAGTTGATGACTACATCTCCAGGAGAAAGCCACCCACCTCTCTCTTTCCCTGCGGTTTCTGATGAGCTCATCAGTAAATCTGTCCAACCCCCCCCCCGTACGTTCAGGAAAGCAGGGACTTATTTCCGAAATATATTTAGGAAATAATGTGTTTACTTTTAATCGTTGATGAGTCTAACACACACCAGTGCTGTCACATGGACTATCCATCACAATAGTAACTCGTGAAATGTGTTTAACCGCAACTCAGCTATAATTAAAAGATGCTGATTTAATGACCTACAGTATGATTGCTCGGATCATTTCGGTCTTTATCCTCCGTGGTGATTTTGGTGTCCTGTTAAATTAACTTGAATACATTTTTTATCGTGCTTCGTTTCATGAAGGTTACGTACAGTGTAGCAGGTCACTGAAGTTCATATATTCTGTACGTAGTACTGTCATGGGTTTGAAAGTTCGAATGAATCATGCCATTCGTGTTCAGCTTCAGGTATCCAGGTGTGAAATATTACGATCTAACTATTGTCTAAGGTACATGGACGTTCTGTTTTAGTAAATCATTTATAAAAGACGAACACTAGTAAGGAAGACTGCCTCTTCTCATCCATACCGACTGTCTACAGTGGATTTGTCTCTGAGGTGACTGGAGTGATTGACAATCCTGTAATAAAGTGCTGAGGCTGATCCTATATAAGTGGGCTCATCCTGGTTTTTGGTGCAGATCTACACGGGGGTGGGGGGGGGGGGTGGCGTTACACGCCCTTCTTTACACGCCTTTCCTTCCCCCACACAAAAGGCGCTTTGTTTGCATGCATGCACAGTCGCCTCGGAGATGCAAACTAAAGTGACGTCTCCAGAGGCGAGAGGTCCCCCTCTGTCCGATCATCCGAGAGTTCCATCATCTCTCTCCTGTCCTCTTGTTCCACCACGGAATCTAGGAGCGACGGCGTGTGGCTGCAGCACTCAGCTGCAGGATGGATACGTGATTCCGAAGTCTGGTCACGTAGAGAGGCCCTGTTATTTCGAAACCAATCATAGAACAGCAGGGCTGCCTCCATTTTGAAGTATGGAAGAGAGAAAAGAGCCAGCAATGGATGTCTCGCTGCACTTTGACTGTTTAAAGTATATCAGAATAGGCCCTGATGTTAATGTGTTTTTTTGCAGTTATTGTTGTTTCATTCCTGGATATGTTCACAGCTTTGTGAATTACGTAAAAAATATTCTCATATACATACATTTATATATAAAGCATTCACTGATAATAGGTTATATGATATATCATGATATTTGGGACATAAAGTACAGTATCATGGACACTTCAAAATTCCAGCTCCTATTTCGAGATACAAATTTCTTAATTTGGAGAAATTTAAGCATAGCAATATGCTTGTATCTTTCTCACTGGAGGCAATAACATACTACTTCGATCCAAAAAAACAGAACGATATGGAAACTTTGTGGACATCTGACAATCTGACCAAGCAATAAGCAATAAGTAGCATTTAGTGTATTGTGCATCTTGATTACATAGTAAACTGTGATATGCGAATGTATTTAGCGTGATAAGAAATGTTCATATTGGCACATGCTGAATATATATTTTATATTCAATATCAATCAATATTTTGCATTAGTGTTATTGTTTTATGTTTGTAAATCAGTTGCCCAACATGCCACTAGAGTATTATAGCTTTTTAGCAGAAAAAGCTACCTATTAAAGAAGCTTCAGTGTGAAAGCTTGAGGCACAGTGTGACAGGTCATGCAACAGCGGCCTTTATGCGGACGTTATTCTTTGAAGGCAGAATAATTACATGACTGCAAGCTTTGATGAAAATCAAATACAACTATGCTAATCAGGCCATCTGCTTGCCAGCCCTTTTTGGCCTGCGCTTGGTTAGATCGCTGGGCAATCACAGGATGCAGGGGTCTCGAGCGCCCTTCTCTGATTGCGGATTCACTACAGTGGCACTCGGGCTCTTTCGGGTCCCGTGGCAGTCATTCTCGTTGCATAATATGTTTATGAATGTATAATCATTTCATAGCTGTGTCTTGGTTTAGAGCATGCATGCCCAGGCATTTGGGGATTTAAATGAGAAAGCCTCCTACTTTAGTCCAGGACAATGGACAGCTGCATTGTGTCTTGCAGGGGGCCACCTTTCTTTTTAAAAGCCAACGTGGTGAGTTGCCACAAAGAGGTGCATTGAGGGCAAGCAGTGGGTTTCTTTTGGAGCAGACCCAACCTCCTAGCATAAGGGACAAAGCTCCCCCTCTGTGCCCCCACAGCTCCCTAAAAGAGACTGAGTTCCGCAGCTGCCTCCTGCTCCTCCTTCTCGCGCCCCCCCCCTTCATTTCTCTAATCCCCACTGAATGACCCCTTAACTCTCGCTCTCTCTTGTCTCGCACTCTGTGCCTTTCTCTTACACACCCACGCCCACAACCAAAAACATCCCCCACATCCTACCTCTAGCCCATCAGTCTCTTATGATTTATTTCTTTTTCGGTCGAGAAAGCCGTCGGCTGTCGGAACGTTCAGGATGCGCGCATCACTTAATCGCAACACATCAGCCAATGCTAATTATTTTTGACCCCACATTAATAACAACATTGTCTGTGTTTATATATGGTTACGTAGAATCCTGAGAAAGAAATGTCTCGCACTGCTGAAATGGCTTTGCTGAAAAACCCATTTGTTAGATAAGAAATGCCAGGGGGGAATTTTTTTTTTGTTTCTCTTCCAGTTCTGGACTTGAAGGTGGTGTGAGTGTGAATAATGGCAACAAGACTGGGCAGCACAGCTGTTGTTCATGTCAGGATAGCTGGACTTCACTTACGTTAAAACTGGAGAGGGTTAATGCCCATTGATATTTGATCGTTTTGTCTTACTGGTATGTTTTTCTGGAGAGACAGAGGAGGCAAAACAAGGAAAGTGGCTTAAGCATAGGGTGTAATAAGAATAAAGCTTGTATGCACGTTTCAGGCTTGTCATTTGATGCCTTTTAAGCACATTTTGCTACTTCTGAGTGTATAGCTCCTATTAATGTAAAGCAAATATTTGCACTGGATTTAAAATGTTTGCTGATATTAAATAACTGCGTGGCAACCTCACCACTCGTCTTTTGTTCCAACGAGAGTATATGGTTCTGCCCTTTCAGACACATGAAGCTGTAGACACAAAGGAGATTGCTAATTGCTATTTTGCTGATTGCTAATTGCTATTTTCTTACCCAGCCTTCACCAGATTCATTCAAATGCCCCCAAAACGTCCAGCAGACACAGAGAATCTAGGGCTCCCAGAGCAAAATGAGAGCATGCGAACATTAAAGTTGAGCACAAAGGCAAACGTACACAAAAAAGAGGCGTCTTTTAGTTTAAGATACACATCCCAAGGACATAATGGCTGCTGTCATTCCTGGTTTTGTAGCCAGTGCTGCAGGAGACGAAGGTAGTGGGCCACACGTGCATCTCCGGCATCACAGTCAGAGCTTTCAGCCTCTTTGCCCACAGATTCACCTCCCTCTCCCACACAGGGCAGGTGCAGCCACAGAAGCTGGCTTTTCAGAAGCGCTTTTGTCACTAAAAGCTACCGTCTTCTACTGCTGTCTGGCTTGCTCAGTGTACTCGATGCCAAATCTCAGGAAAGAGGAGAAAGGCCAAATTTCACTTGTGAAAAGACTCCTACACTCATGCACTGAGCTAGGAAAGAAACACTTCTGTTCAGTCCCTAATGGGGATGCTCCTCATTCCGAGTGGTATGCTGTAACTCCTGAGCCTGTCACTTCCTGCCCAGGACCAGGATGATAACGTATGCATTTTGGCAACTGCCGTTAAATAAAACTGCTCTTGACAGGCAGAGCTGATGAGAGGTTTTTTTTTTTTTTTTTGTATTTTTTTCCCCTGTACGTTTACCTAGCTCAGCCTGAGGAAGTGTGGTCCAAATGTTGAGTATTGTGCATCTCAGCAGTTTGTCTGCGAATATACAGACTTTTCACCCTGATGGTGCCCTCCAGCTCTTTGGGCCAGGATAATGACTGCACCTACATCCCAGCTGAGGTCCTACTATTCAATAGCACATTACATAGTATATGCCCAGACCCTGACACAGTGTGCATGCTGTTCATGGACGAGCTTGGTTCTCATGCATGTAATCAGGCACTATTGCACGCTCGGATTTTAAGCGCTTGTTAAACTGAAGGCCAAATAGTAGGACAGGGCTGAGGCTCTCTAGCCTGGGTTTCTGGTCGTGCATGCTTGGCTCCACAACCTCATTGCCTCACTGAAATTCAAGCCGTACAAAATAAGGAACAGATTTTGTGTATGATGTAAAACGGCAAGCATTCTCCAGTCACCATGGATAAGGTCACTGTTGAAGGCAAAGCTGGGGTGAGTAATGCAGGTCTCAAAAATGAGCAACCTCAGGACTCACGCACATTTCAGTCACAAAGATCTCAGTCCCAGTGGCCCAAGGACCACATCTGTCGATTTCAGGACTGAGAATGGACTGGTCCAGGAGGACAAGGTGTGACCACATTGAGCAGAGACTTTGCTGATTAAAGAACAGATTGTAAATGGAAACCTGGCTCAGGTCTAGAGGTGCTGGAAGGTTGCGATAAAGAGCCAAAGCGTTGTACTGGCTCCCTCCACCAGTCTGGCTCCTTTTTTCAGCCTCATGTGTATGACTCACTGCAAGGCCGGACCCGAGATGGAGAGAGAGAGAGAGAGAGAGAGAGAGAGAGAGAAAGCAAAATGCTTTCTGGACTCCACATGAGGAGAGTTGCCCTGTTATTTAGCCTGCTTTGGAGGCAGAAGAACTCATGCCAACGATCGAGTCTGGCTGTCCCCCAGACAGGCAGTGTTTAGACAACTTTGACAGACTGCGGGTGAGGAGGGACAGGTGTGTGTTGGGTTCTGAGCACTTGTGTGGAACCCAACACCACCACAGGGAAATGCACTCAACGAGCTGAGGACAGCGACTGAAAAGCATCAAGAGCTAGCAGTAGTGAGGGAATAGTGCTATTACCCCCCCACCCCACCCTTTATATACTTTCGCTGCAGGGATCTTACCATGTACAGTACACGAGCAGGAATGCTAGCCTTGTACACACCCGGGAAATTTTTTTTTTACCATTTCAAAAGCACAAATCATTGCTTAGATACGTCCAGCCATTACCTCTACAATACAAGCGAAGATTTCCCCCTTTTTTTATTTTTTTTTTTTACTGTTTATGTGATGCACAAATGCATGGCTCATCTCATTGCTCTGAAAGAAAATCTCATCACATGTATTATGTTAGCAGTGAAGCTGTTTTTAGAGCCAATTAGCAGCTGCATAATCTTTGGTGTCCCAAAAATGGTGCACTGAGAAAGGCACGATGGCGATTTTCCTAGTTAAAGGCTATTGTACACTCTGAAGAAACAAGCAAATAGTTTAACATAGTCATTAAATAAGCTTGTATTTGACACTGAATTATTCTAACTTTTAACTGGCTCTTTAAAAATGCAATATTAGTATATTAGCAGAACGTATTTATTGGACTCGCTCTCTGCTTGGATACTAATTATATCTGGTTCTGTATAAATTGGGCAGCCTAATTATGACTACTGGCTTTCTGATTCAACTTGCACGAACAGCCGGTTGCAGAAATCCCTACTTAGGAAACGTAAGATGATATTCTAGTAGCAGTTGAATGGAAATGTGCAGGTTTTTTGTCCTGGGCACCGATTACTGCTTGTAAGAAAGCGATTTCCTCTCTTTCCAAAAATTTTATTTAGAAGACTGTTGATTTAGTAGATGTGAGGACAGCCACCTGTGGAGGAAGCAATGATGTGTTTTTCCAGATCGGTCCAGGCTGAAGTAGACAAGTGCAGAGTGTGATCTGTGTTAGCAGGGATCTAAAGGCCCTGGAGGAGGAGCCCAGCTGTGGAGACAGGCAGTGTGAGGAGAGATTCCCAGCGTGTTCCTTCCTTCGTCCTGCACGCGCACATACACACACGCGCGCGTGCGCGTGCGCTCACACGGACACGCACTCACACACACCTTTCTGTCACTCTACAACTTGGGCAGACTGCTTCATTATTCATACTGAGCATGGAGGGATCTTAATTAGGTCGCCTGAGCGCCCCCGTGGATTACGACGGGGTACTGGAGTACAGTGAAATAGGGAATGGCTCCTCCTCCTTCTGTTCCTCAGCCTAATGCCAGATAGGACATCAGTCACTGTTGGAATCAGCTGTGCTGACCAGGAATGTTACACCAGCTGCATTTATCCTACAGGCCTTTGCAAATAGTTTCGGGGATGTCTCGTTTGTGTCCATAAAACCGACGTGCGTGTTCATGCGTTTGTACATTACGTCGTTTCCGGTGCGCCACACTCAGATAAGCCTTCGGTTGTAACCCTAAGAAAATAAACAGACTGCGTTTTATTGGTTGTGGTATATTGGTTAGCGTAGGTAAGTTAACCTGAATGTACATGTACGTTTATTGGCTACAATATAACACTCTAGCTAACGACGAGTTAACACATTAAATCATGTATGGATTAAACATCTTATCCTTATCCTCTTCTTCTTCTTCATACTTTACATTACAGTCATAATGTCATAAACCAGTGACGTCATATAAATTTTTTTTTTCTTTTTATTTATTAGAACGCATGTCACAGATGACTTTGCCGATATACTGAAAGTTGCAAATGTCTTCATAGGTTTTCATATTACACTGGCCTGCAGTGTTCTTAGCACATTCTTAGCAGCATCTTAGAAGCAAAGTGTAAGAATTAATGAATTGATGAATGAAGTTACATTCAATTATATATATAGCACATATATGCTCAAGAGCTATACTGAAATAAATTATAGTTCTTTCCTCCTGGCCAGCACACAAAAGTGATCCAGCATTCTGTCATTATTTTCTTAGCCAAGTGTGCCATAACATAAACTTGTACTCATGCTGAATTAGTACCAGAAACTAGTACTCTTGCTGGGTACCGAGTAGAGGTATTTAGTCAACATTCGGCATTTGGGAAAAGAAAAAAATAACAGTACGGCATGGAAATTTTCAGTAGTGTCTGTCAGCATTTCTATTAAGAACCAGGTTCTGCCATTACTACCGCTATTACTTTAAACTATTATTGTTTACTAAACTATTTATTGTTTACTGCTAACACTAGTGTCACATGGTAAATAATAGGGATTTTGATGGCTGTAGAGGTAGCAACAAAAATCTACAAAAACACTGTAGTTATTTCTAACCATTTCTACACATTATCTAAACTGCACTTGCCTAATCCATGCATGATCCCGAATATGGCAAAATAGGTTTTTGGGTTTTTTTTTTTTGCTGTGGTTGAACAACAGACTACTCTGACATGAAGCAATAAGTCATATTCACATTTGCATAAAATAGCACACATTTATTTAGAGTGAGCTTAGAGTCCCTAATGTCACCACCTCACAACCTCCAGAGGATTATGCATTGGAAAGGGACACAGGTACAGCCAAGGTACAGCTGGATCTTTATTCAGATTACCAGAACACTATGCTCTACAGCGCTGGTTATAAAGTGCACAAAGGGCAAATACATCTGAGTGGGGGTGGGGGGGGAGAGAAACCCTGTATGCCTTTGACAACAACCGTAGCAGGAGACTTACTTCCTAGATTCCCTCCTTCGTAAATCTGCAAAGCACTCCCATCTGGTGTCGGCACTATGCTTTAAAGTCACTTCCTCATCAGGCAATGAGTCACCTAAACACTCTCCCAAATTTACACGGTTACATGAGGGGAAACATCGCTCACGTGCCATGTGTTTGCTAACAATGGTGTATTGCTCTAATAGAGATTCAGATTGTTTGTTTTATGGCTGGTGTTGTGAAAGTGGCAAGTATGGACCAGACTAACAGGACCAACAGGCCAAGCAGTGAAGAGAGTGTTCAGCATCGGAAAGATGAGTTGAGACAACTTTCCTTTCTTTTTTCTTGTCAAGATGTCCTTTTGAAGAAAATGATTATTCTTTTTTTTAAACATTACACTTATTTTATGTCTTTTTTTTTTAAATTATATATTTCACTGCACTTTTCATGGCATTGCTCTCTCATTCTGACGATGATCTGGTTATCTTCAAACCTCCCAGAGGAGGAGTGTGAAGTCAAGTTTTGGATGGATGAGAGAAAGAGCATGATTGTGAGCAAAGATGCAGGCAGTTACACAGCCATGATTCTCCAGCTGTTTCCTACCATGGGCCCCATGTCGACATGAGTCTACTGTAGGCTGTGTGTGTGTGTGTGTGTGTTTGGGGGGGCTGTTGTGGGGGGTTCAGGATTAGGTTAAACTGAAGAGAGAATCATCGGGAGGTAGGGACATGAAACCTTGAATAAAACTGACATCACCGAATAGGAATTCACCCTTTCTTCCAAGGCTTTTGTTATTCTTTGGAGACTTTCTTATCCTTCCTGCACTGTCTGTTGCATGTGGCAGGAAAAGCTGTGCTGCACAAACGAACATGAGAACAAAATAAAGGTCACAGAGTCCCCCCCCCCCCCTCCTAATTTGAAGTGGTCAGTTCGGTCTAGTCAGATGAGGTAGAGCTTGAATTCACAGGGGAGCACAAAAGTAAACTGGCACATTAACTACATGGCCAGTTTCAAAGACACAAAGCGATTTGCGTGGAAACCATTTGCAAGCTTCTTTAACATAATGACATAAGCACATGCAATGCTGCCTTGCTGTCACTGCCTTGCATGCTGCCTCTCAAGTTTGAATAATAACACATTACATCATCTGCAGCTGCCCCACAATATTTTCAGGGGGTCTGCCAGTTGCCAGGGTGATGGAGCTATGTCATTGGGCCTGGACCACGCCCCCTCCAAAACAACCGAACTCACATTCACTCACTTCACACATTCACATCTCTGTTTGAATGGCCATCTCTTACAGGACCCATCTGGTTGGTGACTGCATTCATCTGTTTTATAACATATAAGAGGAAGGGTGATTGCTGTTCCATTTCAGGTCCCTCCTTTTTCATGGTACCTCCTGCGCATTTTCTCACTCGCTCACGTCTGATTCGAACGCAAAGCCAGGAAACATCTGTAAACTTGTGCAAGGGCAGGGTCCTATGCTCCTGAGCTGCTGTGGGCCTCAGTTGGAGTCAATCAAGTAGGAGTCAGAGTGTTCTCAGATATGTGGGTTAAGCAATAAAGACTGTTTCCTGGACATACTGTATGTCTTCAGAGACAGACAGCTCTTCCCTTGGTTCCAACAGCTTCTCTCATCTGTTATGCCGCACATGGCAGTGTAATTGGTTATTGAGTTTACTGTGGTTATATGTGTGGTTTCAGTGCCCTGTCAATCCATCCATCGATCCATCTTCCTGCCTCCTCCTATGAGTTGGGAAGTGCAGTGAGCAGCACTTTTCAAATGACAGTTTTCAAATGACCTCCTTTTAAAGACAAGACTTTGAGGAGCATAATGTACAAACGAGAGCATGGTGTTAGCTACAGAGCCAAAGTGTCACTTCAGAAATTTATTCTGTTGGTTTATCTCATCTCATCTAGCAGTACTGCAGTGATTCTTGAATTCGTGTTTCCATTTGAACGTTCTCATTCTCATCTCAAAAGTTTGTGCTCCCAAAACCATGCCTATATGAGGACATATAAATGGCAGTACAAGGGGAATTTCCAGTTTTACAGCTAGCATAATTAACTTATTTTCATTTTAAGAAAAAAATAGCCACCTATGCATGTATATATATAAGAATCT
>JAOVYU010000063.1:17306850-17326782 GCA_025674565.1 Synodontis membranacea | reverse complement strand
AGAGAGAGAGAGAGAGAGAGAGAGAGAAAGTTGATAACATTTATAAACTAGCTTTATTCATGTATGGGTTCAGCACAGTATGTCTCAGGCCAGGAATACACTGTGATAATCCCAGAGATTTAATATTGCAATATTGTTTTTAGATCAGACTACGCACCCCTAGAGAGCAGTATGTGAGCCATTGTGGGTGTAGCAGCATGTGGATTTGCTCTTGATTTGGAGTTATTATAGGCCAAACTATTTTTGGACCCTTGATGACTTAGAAATCTGCTGGGGGTCATTTGATGTACGACATGACCTGAAGTGAGTGTATGAAAGAGATATGCTACTTTAAGATTCATTAAACAGTGATGCATTCCCAACACACGACTGAACAATGCAGGACGGTCAACAGACTCAGCGAGTCTAATCACATCCTCTTAATGTGTAATATTTACGGTCCAATAATTTCCCCCCCGTGCTCCTCTTCACTTGTCTTCACTTGTGTCATATAAACAGAGGTTGATGTGAAAGGAAAGAAAAGGTTAAGCAACAAGCTTAGTTTGACAGAGGGAGGGATGGAAATGACAGGCGAGGGTAATCCTCCAGGCTAGCGCAAACTCTTCGCTTCATTCTGAATAAAACACGACAACAAAAGTCAGCAGCTATTTGCATCTTTTTTTTGGCCCAAAAGCATGAGGACTGTGAACGTGGTTCTGGACCTTAACTGGAGAAGTGCAAACTTGACCAACCTTCATACTGTGGAGGTGAGAAAAAGGACAAGGTGTTATTTTTAACCAGCTGCGAATTATGTTGTGCTTTTTATTTATTTAGTTTTTTTTTTCTGCGTTAATGCCAGTGGTCAGGTCACACAGATGCAGCAGTGGGATGGGCGATTAAGCCTGGGATCAGGAGACAGGCGATTATCCTAGAGTCAAGCGCTTAAGACTTCAAAGTGCAAACAGCTTCGGTTGTGGAGTCACACATCACTCTGGGGTACAGAGTCAGGCAGTGCGTGGTGGAGGGGAACAGTTGCTGTTTTCCTTGGAGGGTTGGGCAGGGCCCTTAAAGGCCCTGTGGTATTGTCCAAATCCTCCATCACACTGTATGTTTCGGAGAGAGAGCTCACAGAGTGATTCGGATTTAGTCATGATGCTATTAGAAAATAGATGCACGTTTAGTCCTTGTGTTTACTTGGGCAAGGGTGTGAAGTGTTTCCAGAGGGTTTGTACATGATGCTGCATGTGTCAGTGTGGCCTGTTGGAGAGCGTCTTTAGATGTGCAATTGCACAGGCTCAGGGGGGCTCATTTGCAGCTTCAGCAGAAGCTCAGCAGAAAGAAGGCTTTTCCTTTGTTGAATTTGTGTTGGGCTCAGGCTCTGCTCGCATTTTATACATTTTCTGAGGAAGAAATGTAGCCAAAAAAAAGTGTGGCTTTGAAAAAGCAGATATAAATGCACAGATCTTTTATGACTGAGCTGCATTTTATTACCCATTACCCACAACCCCCTGCAAACTCCACACATGCTCACAGCTCAGGTTAGTGATCCCATATGGATGGAGGTCCAGGAGCACATCTTGCTCATTTTCAAACATAAACATGCATGCCCTCTTTCTTTTTGGCTCACATACCCTCTATTTTTTCCCTCTTTCTCTGTCTTGCTGTGTATTTATTATCCATAAATATTACAGAAGGTATTACAGGAGGGTCAGAAGATCTTCCTCCCAGCTTTGCGCTCAATGCTTTCAGCGCAACCCACTTGTGTTATACCAGTCCAATGAGCCAAGCTTTCATCAAATACAAAATGTTATATAATTAAATATAAATATTTAATTTATAAATGATAAATTATCACAATACACAAATTGTCACATTACACTTTTCTGGCTATGAGTATCGGGATTTCTTTTTTAAAAAACATGAAAACCTTTTTTTTTTTTTTTTTTTTTTAGAACAATTACAAAATTTAATTGGAAGCAGGAAGATTTCATATTGAAGCTTTAAAATTGTAAAATGTTCACACTTTCAGTTCATATTAAGTGGCTATAATAAAAATGTTATCTATTTAAAAATAAATATATAAACATTAAATATTTCAAATCATGTTTTTTTTTTTATATATATATTTTAAAACACTTGATTTATCCAGCCAATTAATAAAAGTATGATCAGATTATTCTTTTCACAGATTTACTGGTGTTTTCCTGATTTACTGGCAGTTTGTGAGCAAATGTTTTATATATGTAATTTATAAGAATGCCACATGTAACAGAAATATGTAAGTATGTCATGTTTGGTATGTGACTATTGTAGAATAAATTTGTACAATACATTTTAACAGCACTCATGGGTAAGAGTGGCTTTCACTCCATGCACAACGTGAGTCAGTTTCTACTGCATTAAAAAAAAAAAGGGTATTTGGGAGGAAAAGGCACACTGCCCCATTTTAACACAATTCTGCTTTTTCATTTAAGGAGAGAAATTGAATGTTTCTGCCTTCAATTTCTATGTAAATGTACTTTAGATAAAGCCGTGGCAGTGGAGCTCAGCAGCCTCTGGAGTGCCCCGTCTGCAAGCGGCGCACTGCAGCATGCTGCATAAAGTGAAAAGAGATCGAAACAAAAGAAACAAGTGCAAGACCGAGCCAATCACCTCCCCTTTTTCCTTACTCTTTTCCGATTTACTTTGTTCACACAGATCCACACACCCATGTTGCTCCTTCTTTGTGCTGTTAGCCTGCTCCTCCCATCTTTTTTGAAGTATTTTCCTCTCTCTATCTGTCATTATGACATTGTGCAAATACGCTGAATTCAGAATGGTGTAAATATGGCTATCAGCCTGGTGGTTTCATTGTATGAAATAGAACTAATTAGCTGGCAGGTGTTCAAGGCATATGTTGTATTCTTGGTTACTGCAGTCTATACAGTATGTCATACGTCATATGTGTTCTACACATATTTATGCCTAAAGCACATTTAGGATTGTTTTAAAAGCATAGAGCATAGTTTCTGGTTGTGAACGAATTATTATGCTACCTTCCATCTTCTTCCTCATCATCTAAACAACAAAAGCATATATTTTTGGGTGTTTGGGGCTGTGATGTAACCCTTATAAGTATTTATGCCTGTGTCTCTACAAATATTTCTTAAATGAAGTGGAACGCATTTTAAGAGCAGGGCGGCGTTTATGTGTGCGCAGGTGTGTGTGTCTGTGTATGTGTTTCCATGTGCTGAAAAGGGTGGCTGGTTGCTATGCACTGTTCCGACTCCCTTTCAGTCGCCCCTTGAATGCTGGAGTCGAGTTGCCATGGAAACAATGACCCCTGGGAGTCGATGCTTTTCACGAGGAGCCTCTTTTTACCCGGTGATTCACAGTGCAGAAAGCATGAGGACAAAAACCCACACTCACTCGCTCACTTAATTCTTCCTATACCATGTAATAATCTTGGATTTGTTTTAAGGATTTTAACGTAAGCCTGGAAAAACTTTAAGAGCAAGATGTGTTTTGTGACTCTAAAGGTGTTTCTCATGTCTCTTTCCGTCTCTGTTCTTCGCAATAATGTAACTCCTGCCTTTTCTACATGTATGTTTATCCCCATTGAACCGTATCCCATGTCAAGAGGACTGTCTGAAAATAAGGGTAGGGGGACATCTGCTACATAATAGGGAACTCTGCTTGTAGCTCATCCAACATGAACACAAACATAGCCATAACTGTTTCACCATTTCTGACATCATTTCCTAAGTGACTAAGAATGCCTGAACGCGTTTGTTCTCTAGCAGAATAAACGCTGTTTTAATAAGATCAATATGCAGAGAGAACTTTGTGTACCCAAATGAACATTAAACATTGCATTTCAAACTTACAACGCCATGAGGAACCAATGTTTATACTTCCTCTGTCGTTTTTTTTTTTTAAGGCAGACAATTCATCATTGCAGATATGAGCCAAAGAGAGCCAGGACAACATAGTCCTACACACTTCAACGTAATCCATGACTAGATTAAATTCAACTGGATAAGCACTAGTGAAGACATGTTGTTTATCTTATAGGCATTTCAATGCCGTGGTTTGGTGTAACAGAAATTAATCACTTGATCAGTCTGTTGATGTTCCTCTCTGTTCTGCTTTCTGTGCTTGTGTTCTCTAGGCCAAGCTGATTGTGCCCAACAGCACAGCAGGGTTGATCATCGGTAAAGGTGGTGCTACGGTGAAGGCAGTTATGGAGCAGTCAGGTGCATGGGTTCAGCTCTCACAGAAACCAGAGGGTATCAACTTGCAAGAGCGTGTTGTCACCGTCAGTGGGGAGCCTGAGCAGAACCGCAAGGCTGTGGAGATAATAGTACAGAAAATCCAGGAAGATCCACAGAGCAGCAGCTGCCTTAACATCAGCTACTCCAATGTCACAGGCCCTGTGGCCAACTCCAACCCAACAGGCTCACCGTATGCTAACTCGGCAGAGGTGATGCCCGCTGCAGCTGCCGCAGCTGCCGCAACAGCCTCCAGCCTCTTGGGGCAGGCCAGTCTGGCAGGGGTGGGTGCCTTTCCCGCCGCTGCCATGTCCAGCCTCTCAGGAAATGACCTCCTGGCCATCACATCAGCTCTTAACACATTGGCTAGCTATGGATATAACACCAATTCCCTGGGCCTGGGGCTCAATCCAGCTGCTGCCTCAGGGGTCCTAGCAGCTGTGGCTGCCAGTGCAAACCCTGCTGCTGCTGCAGCGGCCAATCTGCTGGCCTCCTACGCCAATGACGCCTCCACTAGTACCGGCCACCCTGCCACAGGTCTGGGAGGATTTACACTGGGCTCGCTGGCCGCTGCCACTGGGGCTACCAACGGGTACCTAAGTGCGGCCTCCCCACTAGTTGCGAGTTCATTATTGGCCACCGAGAAGCTGGCTGAGGGTGCAAAGGATGTAGTGGAGATCGCCGTACCTGAGAACTTGGTGGGAGCTATCTTGGGCAAAGGTGGCAAGACGCTCGTGGAGTACCAGGAACTGACAGGAGCCCGAATCCAGATCTCAAAAAAGGGAGAGTTTGTTCCTGGCACTAGGAACCGAAAAGTCACCATCACAGGATCACCCGCTGCCACACAGGCAGCCCAGTATCTCATCAGCCAGCGAATCACATACGAGCAGGGTGTGAGGGCCACCAATCCGCAGAAGGTGGGCTAAAACAGGGAGAAAGAAGGAGTGGGGTATGGATGGAAAGATACAGAGAAAGAGAAAGGAGGGCAAAAGTTTCGAAGGAAATCATCCACTATGTGCTACTTGCATATTTCAGTATTAAAAAAGAAGGAAAATAGTCCACCTTGCAAGAAAAGGAATGAGTAAAAATATGAAAACCAAGAAAAAAACATGTAAAATGTATATATGGGTTTATTTCTTAAGTTTTCATCTTTCAGGATTTTTTATTGGTTGAAAATTTGGTTTGGGTTTTTTCAGTTTTTCTTTTTATGAGTTTATTTTTTTTTTTCTGGACAGTAGTGAATGGTATTTCAGACTGGCATGCTTGCTGCAGCTCCCAGCAGGTGGTGGTGTTGGGGGAGAACAGGGTGGAGCAGTTGGACTTATGCCTACCTGGAATCAGCCCTGTACCCATTGCCAGTCCCTTCCTAGCTGACAAGATTATTATTTTTTGTTTTTAACTCCTCAGTTCATTTGCCTACCCCTATGTCCTTATAGGTAGGCCTGATGAGACACCAAACAAGTGCTTGGGTTTTAGACTTAGGGCAGATTCCCCTATGTGGTCAGTGGTACTCCATGCCACCTTACCCATCGTCCAAGTACACATAAGTCCCAACCAGCCCAATCCCTGCAGGGCAGGCTGGAATTGGGAGAGCGAGGGGTAGTTGATTAGGGCCTCTCCTTCTAGCTACAAGCTAAAAACCTGGAGTTCTCTTTAAACCAGGTGCATGCCATGCAGTGCTATTACAGATTTAGCTAGCATAAGGGATGTTTATAGATCTGGTTGGGGGACACCTACCTGGGACAAGTTAGTACCAGAGCAAACAGACAATATGACGATATGTGTCTGGTATTAATCTAAATACTATTATTAGTAGTAGTAGTAGTTCTACTCTCATTACAAATATCCTCACCATTGATATTATTTATTAATATAATTTCACCCATCAGGACTGAGGTGTTTTCATTTTTGTTTTTATTAATCTGTGAATTCAGGTTGACATGAATGTAAAGACAATATTTTGGATTTAGTTTTTTATTTAAGTGACTTGAATAGTATGTCACAGTGTAATATATGTCTTATTTAAAGTCCAGTGACAACTGCACCGTCGGCACCATCAGAGAGAATAGGAGCAGGTATAATGTACTGTACATTTTAATTAACACATGGAACACACGCATGCACGCACACACTCACGTAGGCACATACATTAAAAAAGGGAACCACGTCTGACTTAAGGGTAGACAAATCAGTGAAACTAGACAATTCACATATATATATATATATATATATACGTCTGATTATAAAAATGGATATTGCACAAGTTCAAGGGAGTGTACCGATAAGAACAAACTTATTCATGAGATCAAATCCCTTATGTCTTGAAATCCCATGCAACAGTCAAAAAATGTCCTTTTACCTTTATTAGAATATGTGGTGCAATTATATATTTAACTTCAGTGAGCTAAGTGACAACATCTGCTCAAGTCAGTTGTCACTGGCTATGGATAAATTGTGTAGATGTATCATATATCAAACAGAAATATGTCTGTTTGTGGACAAATACTACTGAACAACTACAAACATGAACAAATCTTTAGTTCTGATGAGCACAGGGATGCTATGTAATAAGCCATTGCCCTATTATTGACTATGATTTTATGGTGGCACGGAGATTAAAAAACAAAAGCATTGTTTCATTCTGTACATTTGTTCAACTTGGTTATGGGTTAAGCTATTAGCTCTCCATGTCCTGTACGGCAGGTACCACTCATTTTGGACACTCTTTTGAGCTTACAAAACTTCTCTGTACTCATCAGAACTACCTATGTGCTGCTAAACAGTCCAATAGACATGCATACTTTTGTTGTTAGAATACACTGAATTTCGTCTTAATGCACTGTGAAGTGTGGAGGCCATGCTTGAAGGCCCAGAAGTCAAGGTTCTATGTTAGTAAAAAAAGATTAGCTAACAAACATATCGGAAGGTGGAATTTTTCAAGCAGCGTAGAGTGTCAGAAGAAAACAGCTTAGACAAACTTGTTTGCTACACACAGGAAATATCTAGCTAATGACGAAGAACCAGTTTCTTTGGGTGTCATATTGCTACTCTATCAGACTTTCAGTTCCCAGACTTTCTCTAAATTATCGTCAGCGTCCATGGTGCCTGCTCCCATATTTAATGTGGATGATGGGAAGAAACGTCCAGGTTAAATGACCCATGGTCTTTGTGGTTTCATTCCAAAAATGCAATTGAAGTTCATCTGTTAGGGGAATTTCACACATTTCAGAACGACCTTTCACTTGAAAGCCTGAAGGAACAAAAGAAGCAGAATCAATATATGCGACCCAGAGCAGAATCTAGACAGCAGTGTGCTCCCTCTTCACTGACTAAACATACAATTGTCTTCCTCTTAATTTCGCAATTTGGAATGCCAGGGAGAGTAAATCTGAACCGATTGGTAAGGAGACTTCTTTATTCCCATCTAACACCATCAACCTTTCCTCACCTCTTCTCAACCCCTCTTTACTTCCGTGCACCTCCCATTTTGACACATCAACCCAGAGACCCTTTTCTCTCACATCTCTCCATGGGTGGCAATGTCTGGTGCTAAAGTGCATGTTTGCTTGCCCTTTCACAAAACAATGACTCGACAGAAGAGAAGATGTGACCTAGGTGTTGCTGTGTAGAGAGGAAATGCTTGCACTAGACTCCAACGCAGGTCCACGCCGTGAAAACGAGACTGTGTGTAGCGCCCTAGTAGGGAGACATTGGTTTTACTGATTAGTGGTAAATGCAATTAGTGTAAAAGCCTTTAGGAGAAGCTATGGCTTCAGCTGACAGAGAAATAGTTTCGCATCTTGTTAAACACACTAATGACGCTAGTTGCTAATTATGCTACCCTGCAGTAAACAGTAATATTAATGCGTTTTCCAAATGACTGAGAGCATTGATGATTTGTGGCTGCCATATTTTGCAGTAAAGAGCGGTGAAAGTGCCTCCGCATTTTAGAGTGCATATGCGTCCCATACATACAAACATGTACAAACACACTAGACTCATGTCACACGTCATGAATACCACAAGAAAACACACATGCACCCAAAAGCGCATTTACACAGACACTGACATTTTTTTGCAGGAAAAAAAAAAAAAGAGAGAATAAGGAGGATTCATCGAATTACAGAGAAATTTGCTTAATAACATTAAGAAAAGCAAGATATTACTGTGAAATTTTAATGTGAACACTAAGAACAGGTGCCATCATTGTGTGCCTAGGAGCAGCTTCCTGTTTGCGTTTTTGTTTCCTTTATTTCAGTACTTAAAATGCATATAATGGGGGGGGGGGCGTCTGCATTTTTCTGTTGTTAGTAACTGGGGAACTAGATAAAATGTGATCAGTACTGGAAGCAATATACGTAGTAGCATGTCGTCCTGTCTTGTCTTTAATTCTGTCTGTGTAGGAGCTTTCGATTTACCTAGGTGTTGAGTAGGTTTGCATATTTAATATTTTTTAAGTTGTGAAGATGCTGCTATTGAATAAGTGACGTACTAAAATTGAAAATAAACATATCTGGTCAGTCGTTTAGCGAGGTGTGCTAGTTCTAAGAGGTGTAATAAACGCTACACGATAAGATTATTGCTATATTAAACAGAATACATGAACGTGCCAAAATAGATCTTTACAGATTCAGCAACTGTAAATGTGCGATTTAAACACCATTAGCTACAAGCAGACTTACTTTTATAAGTAAAAAAGAACAAAAAAAAAATGTGAAAAGTGCCAAACAAACCACAGTTAAGGTATAACTAGCAAAGTGGCCGTTTTTAAAACTAGTAGGAACAAAATAGATGTTAGTGCTATTAAGTTAAAGGTTTTCGGCCCCTCACGAACTAATACGAGAGGAAAGTGTGACGAGGGATTCATCTTGCTCACCTGACAAATGCATATAGTGCCATGTGGCCATTAATGCTACATCACTGGGGCTAGAAGACTGCCGTAGACTTAGGCTAGCATGAGTTTAATACGTTATCAGCATTCTTAATACAGCCTTTTCTAGTTCTGAAAATGTATTTTGTGAAAATAGATGTTATCTTTTTTTGCACGTCTATATTGCATGATATCAAAAAGTAACGTGTGGATTTAAACAACAACAAAAAAAAAAACAAGAAATGAAAATCATACAAAAAAAAAGAGAGAGAAAACATTAGGCAAACGTGCGTTCATTTTGAGGACAAATTTTTTGCATGCCAACACTAAGAGCATTGGAGTTTTCTTTTACTCACTCTGACCTGTCTTTTAGTTCTGCGAAGACTAATCTGAGAAGTTTTGTAGTCCATCTGCAGGAACCAAAAATCATTCATACATAATCATTGTGCATTTCTTTTTGTTTGCAATTTTGAAGTATTTTAACAATATTTTAAGAGAAAACTGTCCAGATGTGGTTGTGATTCTTAAGCTAGCGAAAGCAACCTAATTAAAATTGGGTTTAAATCTATTGTTTTCCTTCTCACTGAAAAAACCTGAGGTCTTGTCCTTGAATGTACTCACCACTGCATAACTTTGCATATCACTTTCAGTCATGACTTTTAAAGCATGATGTGTTTTTGTATATTGTGTGCCAATACTAACATCTTTTAGGCTACATTACGCCAGTGCTTTCTTCTCTTTTTGCCACATTATAGCTCACGTTATGCTCAAATCCATGATTTTGATGATACGCACTTTATAAACCCTTTTAAGCCCAAATTCTAAATGACAGTGAATGAGTTGTGAAACCGTACCACCTGAGCCCTCTGTCTCTGCTGTTCAGATTTTGTGACTTCCAGACTATTCTGCTAAGCCAATGTTTTATGTGACGGGCTAGCCACAAATCTATCTTCATTAGTAAGTAATAAGTGACGAATGAACGATGAGCATTTTAAGTTTATTGTCAAGGTGCCACAAAGAGAATGCCACTCTTTAGTTGAAACATAAAAATGTCCCAATTGTCTGATCAAGCTAGCTTATACAAATGTACAGAAATTGGTGTAAAAGCTCTCTATTAAGTATCAAACCATTGATCATTGATCAAGTCACTGCACTGCATCCAGCCATGCTTTGATTGACATTTTGTAGAGTATGACTGAAGCTCTTCGCTGTCTCCATTCTTTTAGCAGCTTTATATGTGGACATTTTGTGGCACTTCTCTGTTGGTGCTCTTGCACAATCGAGGCGCATGTTTTGTCTCATGTTACTAAGTTTGGCAGCTTTTTCACATGCAGTAGAGTAAAAGATTAATGCAAATTTATGGTTTATTCAATGTTGAGAAGGTCATTGCTTTTAATGCGGGCATATTTCTAGAGCATTGCACTTTTCCAACTCCAATCCGGGCCCACCTGACCCTCTAAATAAACCCTGGGGTCACTCTTTCGCTTGTAACCATCAAAGCACCAGCAATGTTAGAACACATTTGTCATATCACTGTTCTTTTCTCTCTTTTTAATTTACCTGTTTTTGTTTGTATGACACTCTCTAACCTAGACCAAGTATAACAAAAATGTCATTCATATGTATCCTGTTTACTCTCCCTTTCCCCCTTTTGCACTTTTCACTGCCCCCCTTTTTCCAACCACTACCCACACTTCTGCCGAACCTCTCCCTCACACCCTCCCAGACTTTCTCCTGAGTGCCAAATGACAACAGTACCATTCCAAACGTTTTGAGTTCTCTTGTATGTTGGACATCCATCGGACGCACCCATGAAGCCAGCATGTTACTCCATAACATGATGTCAGTCATGACGCCTCAACATTACCCCAAAAAAAAAAAAAAATGCAACCAATAAAAAGCGAGATCTGGAATAACACGGTATAAGGCTGGCTACCTCTCATAAACTGCTTTTCCTAATTCTCTGCCATCTCTTCAACCTCCAGGACATCACTGATTGTGTGCCATAATGTTGGGAGCACTTGTCACTCTCCTCACCCCCAAGTCTCTCCATTTGAGTTTTTTCGATGGGAAACATTAAACCGACAACACACAAAAAAAAAAAAAAAAAAAAAAAATTCATTTCGATGACAGCTTTTTTTCTTTAACATAGAAACATGCTCAGAAAAAAAAGCTGAGGAGCATAAACGTCAGCTGCACAGCCATCTTCTGTCTTCTGAACTTTGAACTTTTCACCCCTCATGAACTTTATTGACCTTCTTCCTTCCCTTCTGTGTTCATCAACTGTTTGGACTTAAAATCTCCATTCCATCTCCAAACCTTTTAGAGACTGTGCAATTCTAGTTATGATATGATTGGATTTCTTTCTTTTTTTGTTGTTAAACTCATCCTTGGGGACAATTCTCAGAGATAAAGAATAAAAGCAAAAGAAAAACAAAACAAAAATATAAAAAAAAAAAAAAAAAAAAAAAAAAAAGATCCCAATTGCTTCTCCACAACTTAATTTTCTCTTTTGATTGTAAATATTTTTGTCAGATTTTGTTGAACTGTAACCAGAAGAGCGTTCAACAGAATGGGGCTGGCAGCATAAAATCGCATTTGTGGAGTGCTCTAAGTGGCATACGATAGACACAAAGATAAATTAGTCTGATATTAATGAAGCATGAGATAGCAACATCCAGACAGTTTGCATAGAATTTTGAAAGATTTTAAAAATGTACGCACATGCAAAAATATTTTATTACCGCTTTCGATCATTATTCATATCAGCTGCTTCGAAAGAGTTAATTTAATAATTTAACAACGGATTTCCTGTTTCCATTTAACTGTCACATTCTTGCTAAGATTCAAGCTTCACTTCTGTATCACATCTGGCTAGTTTGTGGTTTATCATCTATGAAAACTGCTTTGCATATCAATCTCATAACAAGTACTGTTCACGTCGGTCCATATCAAAAACATTTCTCACATTTAAAACTCATGGTCCACATGTTTTGTGCTACTAACGGTTACTGTACATGGATGAGCAGTTTTGAATTGATACTAGTTGTACATATCAGAGCTCAGTGTACATATCAGCTGTGTCGAGTGTAAACTGTGTCCATTAGATGTGTTCGATAGGAGCATGAGTTCTCACGTGTCCTGTTTCCCCTGCAGGGAAGAAAGACTGACCATTTCCATGAGTCATATCTGAGCTTCGTGCTCCACATCTAATGTTTCTATGCTGCCAGCTTTCTTTTCTGATAACCCTTCATGAACTTATTTATTTTCAAACTACTCTACATTATTAATAAATGACAGCAACTAGAAGAAAAAAAAAAAAAAAGGGGGAATGACTGGAAAGATGAATTACTGTTTTGTTTTTAGTATTTTAGTGGTTTATTTTAACACCATTCATTAACTGACTTAAAGAAAAGTATTGAATATTTAATGTAATTGTAGCATTGTGTTTGTAAAAATAGTGAGTTGTGTTTCTTGACTTGTGGATTACCAGTGAAGTCAGCAATTTAGTGCTAATATATATTAAGTCGTTTTTTAAGATTTTTTTTTTTTTTTTTTTTTTTTTTTTCCGACAGCAACAACAGTCATTATAAATGTTCATTTTAGCATCACCTGTCTTCTGTTGTCTTATTCTTCACCTCCCACTACACTCAAACTCATCAAGTAACACATTGCAAGTTTGTGCCTGAAACCATGTGCTCGGTCTTGGAGGGACCATGATGCATGACTGTTTGTGTGTGATTGGGAGAAAGAGAGAGAGAGAGAGAGAGAGAGAGAGAGAGAATGGATGAGACTGACAGGCTTGGAAGAATGGATGTTCTGTCCTCTGTTCACAAAAGCTAAAATCTGTAGGGTTTCCATTTACCAATGGAACCTGCTGATGTTATAGCTGAACCCCATCCTGTGAGCCTAGTTGATTTTGATCGTCCATAACCTCCCGTTTCCCGACCACTCTCCACCACTACCTTCTCCCCTCCAAGTCATTCCCTGCCACACACTCCACGCCATGTGATGTTCTCATCGATAACATATTACTCGACCAAATCCACCTTAACACTGTTCCCATGAGGAGGTGGTTGCTAGTCAACCTTCCTCCCCTCATAATTCGCCACCATCCTTTATCAGCTGCCGGGGCCAGGTCCATCCTGACAATTTAAAAAGGGGAAAAAAAAAAAGTAAAAGAAAAAAAGAAAAAAAATTAATCCAGAGCAGTGATTCTCAGGGTGTCTACTTTGATCTACCTTATTTTGTGATTTGACAGAATCACAATCCAGCTCTCCCTCATGCTTTCTAAGGAGCCCAAAGACAATTACAATGTATAAAGTCTTCGAAAGATAAGAATGATATGCACCCGTCTAAAGGAGCAAAGCAAAATGCTGCAATGTTTACAACCTTATCGAGACCAACGCTGTTGAAAGAATGTGTAGAAATGAAGAGCAGTACTTTAATAATGAACAACAACAACAAAAAAAAAAATCCAAAATGACTTCGTTTTAAATGATTCTTTCTTTGTGACATGGAGTAATGTGAAAATGACACATTTTAAAACATTGCATGGTACAGTTTTTTTTTTTTTTTTTGCAATGTCAAGTTTTTGAAATGTTAGAATGGATGGTACGGTGTAAAACTAGAACTACATTTAGTTGCTAATAATAAAATCCATTGGTGTCAGTGTTTGTCACCTAATTTGAAGGAAGGTAGGTTACTGGATAACATCAGAAAATGTGACTGCAATTATACAGCTTTTGTTTGTACAATATTTGTACATGGTGAAAGTGAAAATAACAGTTCAATATTATTATTATCAGGGAAACATGAATAGATTGTTAAACTAGGGTGCATAAGGGACTATCAGTCCTGTACTAAATCCCTATGAGAGGTAAGTTAATTTATGAGAGAATCTATATGGCATTCAATGCGGTAGGGTGGGAATGCATGGGGGGAAAATGAGGATAGATGTGGGGAAAAATAATTTACAGTTTGGGTAATTAGCATCAGCAGTGGCTTGCAGTGCAAATAAAATGGTCTTCGTGAAATTATTAAATCGAGGGCTAGGTCGGGTTCTGAAAAGTAAGAGCTTATGGTTCTATAATGCACATGAGCTTCGAGGGAGACTAACATGCAGATGCATGTTGTGCCAGTTTGCTTTCTAAACCACCTTCACTCATTACTAACTGCTCAGTTCCCTAATTTTGGGTCAATTATATACAGCGTACGTGGATTCAATTTGTAATGGTGAATATTGCGCAATAACAATAATGTATGTGGTTCTCCTGCTCATTTCCATCCACTCGCACCTCTTGTCCACCAATCCATCCTGTCAGTAAAAGCCACCATCACTTCCCTGACATGTCTCCCAAGCCAACATGCAGTTTGATCGCTCTGATAGCCATCTCTCGGTGACCTTAACCCATGTCCTCATGTTGGTTTCCGATAAACTGGTCTGCAGTGGAGACTCCAGGGAAATTCACAGCATGACGTAAAATCAGTCTCACAAAACTAATCATGAAGTAAAGAAGTACCTCCAGTGTTCAGAGAAGGGCTCTTGAAGGTTCTTATAGGTTTAACCAAACAAACAGTGTCTATTCTACCTGTTACATAGAAGTTGAATGATTACTAAATACCATTCTTCGGACATTAGTGTAGACTGAAGGCGTAAAATATACAGGTAGAACAATTCAAATGGTACATGTAGTAAAAGGTATACAGGTACAATAATACTAAGGACAACACTACAATCATGTGACGTCAAAGTCCATTAACACAATCAAGGCTCCAGGTTTCTTTATCATGTTTCTAAGTATCTGTCTGCAGAAATTAGAGAGCTAAACGGAGGCAAGTTCGAGCTCCACGGTTTCCAATGTAGCCAATCTTACTAATTGTGCACCTTTTTCCAGCCTGAGGCCACACTGATTTCCCTTCTCCTACTCGGCTTTTCCCTTCCTTCCCATCCTTCATCTGAGAGCGTCTGGGCCCAGCTGTTACACAGAGTACCTAGCTTTCCCACTGCCCTCCCCTTCAGACGTGGTGCGAGAGGAGACATGATTATGCTCTCAGCCTTCATAAATCCCCAGTGCTGGAAATCAGGCCTGTGGAACATGTACAAAGATCTGCTGTCACTAATCCAGCACTTTAACAGAGAGCATTTTCACAGAAGCTCTTTTTGCACCTCTTGCTTCCCTCAGTAAACCTCAAGTGTGTTAAAATATCCAGTAATTTTGTCACCAAGGTTTACGTTAGTTTAAAAAAAAGAAGAAGAAAAAAAAGAAGAAGAACAAATCGGTACTTTTCACAGATAAATGATTGTAGTAATAATGTGACCCTCCTTTGTGACATGCTGTATATGAAACAGAATTTTTGAGCAGTCCGAAACACATAATCTTTCAGAAATATATGTTTCATAACAGGTACTTTATAGGATTTATAGAATTTGTTTCAAAATCATCCACAGCTTCAGCTTGAAGTGTAATTTCATACAGTTATATTTGTAGGTATGTGCAATGCATGAAGCTGCTGTGCAAAAGCAAAGAAACATTAAAACAAATGCACTTACGTAAAAACAAAAAAAAACAAAAAATGATTAAAGGAACAATTCATTAAAACATTTTGCATCATAAACATTTCTCAATTCACTGAAACTCTAAATTTCTGAACTTAGAACTTTCTGTACTTCTTATTGACCAAGAAAAGGTACACAGATGCTTTTAATTTCTAGCAGTTTACAGTACATGCCAGTAAAAAAACTTCTTTCGTAGCTCAGCTGGTTTGCAGATCACTAAGAGTTCACTAAGTGCTTTATGTCATTAAGTGTTTTATTTGATACTATGTATAATGAGATTATATCAGGCACGGGTTACTGATGGTCAATCTATAAACTTGGAAAAGGCCTTGATTACTTGATTAGCAATAAGCGTAAAGACTTCACAAGCTACGGTTTTAAAAAATGCAACAAAATGATTTTTAAATGAAAATATAGTACGGCGCCTCGGTATCAAGATGTCCTTATCTCAAGCAGTACCAATAAAACTGTGATCTAAGCTATTGTGGGATACTGACTACTCTCAGCAATCATAAACATTTCTGCTGTGCTTGAATAATACTTGGGTTTTTTTTTTTTAGCAATTTAAACACTGTCCTAAATCTTCAACTGGGAAAGAAAAGGCCGCCAGCTTCCAAGATTCCGAGCATCATTCCCAGCAAAGATTCATTCGTTCTTACTATTAAATAATCATCAATAATTGTTGGTGTGCAGTCTAGATCATTTTTCTCAAGCTCTACATCTAAACAACCAAAGTGAACTTTGTGCCACGGATGAGCAGCTGGTCTGGTGCACGCACTGCATAGACAAGTAAGGAGATCCTGAATGGCCCGGAATTTCATTCCCTATCATTTCAACAAACACCACTGTATGACAAGCATTTGCTTAACACGTGACCTAGACGCTATAAATTTACAGATTTTAAACACAAGGCTGAGGAATCTCACTGAGGAATTTGTTTCTAAATGACCAAAATTGCTGTTTATCAATAATCATTAAGCTGATCTGAAACTATTCTCAGATTCATTAATAACAGGTAAATACTGAAAGTGGTTGTAATAGTTTTATATGTTTTTGGGTTTCTTGCTGTTGTAATATTTCTAACAAATGAAGCTGACAAATTTTACTTGTGTTTATTCAGAGTAAAAAAAAAAAATCAACTTTTAAAAATCTAAGAAAGTTTTATGCTATGTACATAAGAAAAAAATAAATTAAGGACATTTGGAAATTGCAATGCAAAACTGTGATTTTAAAACACTGTAGCGTGTACAGTGATTTCTTTTATCAATTTTATGGTACTGATATGTTCTGCATTACTGCAGTTTTTTTTTGTTTGTTTGTTTGTTTGGTTGGTTTTTTTTGTTCTTGAGCATATGCTTTAATAAATACATTTTTACAGCATCCTGTCAGAAATTAAGCACTTCTTGGGAAATTATGTCATGTCATTTCCACATTAATGATTTATCATCAAGCGTAGGTGCATGAAGCTGCAATTAGAATCACAGTGACAAAGAAGATTCACCATCTGCAATTTTCCTTCCTGCCCTACTTGTACGCCAGTGTGGTGGTGTGAGCAAGTTACACTGTAGAATTATGATCAGTGATAGAAATGTGTGACTCACTGTGACTGTGCTCAGAATTCGCTCCTACACCACCAGAGTTGGTCCCAAGTCTGAGATTGAAAAAAAAAACCATCTCTCCCTTCTCTGGATTTTGTTTAGGCTTCCTGCCTATAACATAAAGCACAATTAGTAGTAGCAGTAATAATAATAATAATAATAATAATAATAATAATAAAGATGAGCTCAAAAGTAGGACAAAATGAGTTGTTGATAAAGAGGAAAATGTAAAATACCTCAAATTAAATACTGAGTCAAATATTAGTCATTTATAATTATTAATCAGTAATGAAATACATTTGAATTGCACTTTTGAATTTTTTTTTTTTTTTTTTAAATAACAATCAAACTGATCCTGAGGATGGGAACAATCAGGGGCTGATTCAGATGACCAGAATATAGACATCAACAAGCTCAAGGACTGCATTTGGTCCCTAAATAGCTTCATATTTAATAGGAATCTTCAACAACCCAGCAACAGCTTCATAACCCTACAAATGATAAGCACTCGAAAGGGATTTGACTCTCTCAGTGGGCTATTCAGACTGCTCTCAGGCAGAATGCTCCTGACCGCTCATCACCCAGCGACTGCCCAGCTGCTGTAGTGAGAGTCAGAAAAGTCTGCTTTAATACTGAAGGGAGGCATCTATCTTTTTAACAGAGCCACCTGACATGTTATGACCTTTCTGAGGAACGCCACCCCAGCCTTGTGAAAGCCCATAGAAGGAAGAGTTTGTAGGGTGCTGATATCCTGAGGGAAGAGAAGACCCTTACTAGATCCTCCCGCTGCGGAGATAAAGAGTCAGACTTTCCGTCTACTATAAGTCTGTGTGTATGTGTGTGTTTGTGTTTGTGTGTTTGTGTGTGTGTGTGTGGAGCAACAGTGCTGGTGTTACACAAATGTCTGATAGCCCACTAGTTGGATAAAAGCAATCATGGTGACTGTATGTCCTTGATGTTTGACTGCAAACATCAACTATTTATTCTGAATAAACTAAAATCTTATGAAATCCGATGGATAGCAACAGAATTGTCAAAATAACATGAAAAATTATCTCAATATGAGATATGGAAATAAGTGACTGGGACTCGAAACCAGTCTTTTCATCAAGAATATATTCACATTTTTTTTCAGCCAAAAAGAAGCCACATCTAATTAGCCCACATCCCATTTCCTCCACAGTTTTAGCAACAGCTAACACCTGAAGGTTAAATCCAACAGTGTTACATGGAGGATAAAAAAAGCACCTTTTTTTTTAATGACCCATTTTCTGCCAGCTCTTCCCCGATTATCTAGTCCACCCAAGAGAATGAAGAGAACATGAAGATATCATCACTGCATCAGAGAGAGACGAGAGGGAGAGGGTGTGTGTGTGTGTGTGTGTGTGTGTGTGTGTGTGTAGGTGTGTGAGCGACCCTTAGGCAGATGGCACACAGCAGGCCTGGCAGAATCAGAGTTGGTCCACTTCGATGGGTCATGCAGCTCGTTTCCACCATACCGAACCCTGATCTCCAACAAAACGAGCCTCTGCTAGAAGGCTTACTGTTGGAACAGTGCCTGGGTCTGGAGCACACAAACATATTACATAGATATATTAAAACCAGACGTGGACTTGGTGTCATCATACCAAGTACAAAGAAATGACCGTAAGTTAGTCTAGGATGTTTTGAGGTTCCTAAACCACGGCAGAGTGAAGATAATCGTTAAATGATAGCATGAGCATCTCACTCTGGCACACTCTTCTTTTCAGTTAAAGGGATCTTAACTTTACAAGGATTGTGAGAAACTTGATCCTTTGTTCTGTTCACAAAACCCTTCATAAACACTGATACATCAAGGTACATCACCTGATCTCATTAAAAAATGTTGATCAAAATAAACAAAGACAGCAAATTTCATCCCATTTTCTGTTTTTATAAAAAAAAAAAATACTAATACTGCACTTCTGCTGGCAAAAAGACAGGGTGTCCAATGATGTGTGCAAAGGGCTGGTGTTTGTGTAGGTTTTCCTTCCAATCAAGCAGGAGTCATACATCATTCCCCCTTTCTGAGAACTTTTTTGGATAAGTTTCTTCAGCCCTGCTTTAAGGTTTCTTCTAGGGTTCTCCCAGAGAGAAACTCAGAGAACCATTAAGGACCATAGATTTACAGTAAATATATACAGTAATCTCACTCGTAGCATTTCACACCAACTGAATATTGTGAGTTTTTGTGATTTTGTGACTTTATAAGCATTTTAAGTCTGATAGCTCTCCATTACACTACACTTCAGCTTTTTTTTTTTTTTTTTTTTTTAAATGCCACTTAAACTATTAATATTCATATTATTTCAGATTCAAGTAATCTCTGAGCATTACATTTCCCGGGAGAAAAAAAAATAAAATAAAAAATAAAAATCTTTGGTTCTATTCGTTTTCAACAATAAAATGCAATATTTGAGCATCCTTTGTGACTGGAGCAGGATGATGAATGAGAGGCAGCCTCGCTGCACAGCTTCAGCCTCCAAACACTCAGAAAGGTGGGCAAGGCAACAATAGGGGCAAAAAATGGCATTGCGGTTGTCATGGAGACTAGCAGAAAAGGGGGCTGCTTTCATAGCATATGTTGGAATTGACTTGTCTGTAAGCGCATAGCAACAGTAGCATCAGCCTCCCCCTCCACACACACACACACAC
>JAOVYU010000063.1:17252162-17267906 GCA_025674565.1 Synodontis membranacea | reverse complement strand
ATATCATTTTAAAGTTATAAATTCTACAGCCAATGTACAGTCTATCGAAAGATTCTACAATAAAAAAAAAAGTGCTTATAATACAGTGTTTTGCAATATCATTACTTTCATCATAGCTCGCAATAGGCCCATTTAGGTTTGGTGTGGGCTGGCCCTAGTCCACATTTCTAGACAAAAACCCGAATGGGCCCCTGCAAGGGCACATTTGCTGGGTCCTTTTTAAAACCGTAGTAGTACCATAGTTACCATGAAGTGCTATATGTAAACTATGGTAGTACCACAGCTACCGTGAAGTGCTATGGATAAACCATGGTAGTACTATGGGTAGTACCAAAGTACCCTGAGGTACCATAGTAAAACTATGGTTACTGCATAAAAACCATAGGAAACCTTAGAGAATTTTCATAAGGGAACTCAGTGCATTTAGGCACCTCGACGTGGTGAAGACAAGTTGCTGAAGTTCAGACCGCACATCAGAATGGGCAAGGAAGAGGATTTAAGTGACTTTGAACGTGGCATGGTTGTTGGTGCCAGAAGGGCTGGTCAGAGTATTTCAGAAACTGCTGATCTGCTGGGATTTACACGCACAACCATCTCTAGGGTTTACAGAGAATGGTCTGAAAAAGAGAAAATATCCAGTGAGCGGGGGGTTGTGTGGACAAAAATGCTTTGTTGATGTCAGAGGTCAGAGGAGAATGAGCAGACTGCTTCGGGATGATAGAAAAGCAACGGTAGGTCAAATAACCACTCGTTACAACCACTTGTTACAACACGTCAAACTTTGAAGCAGATGGGCTACAGCAGCAGAAGACCACACCGGGTGACACTTCTGTCAGCTAAGAACAAAAAACCGAGGCAACAATTTGCAACGGATCACCAAAATTGGACAATGCGAGATTGGAAAAATGTTGCCTGGTCTGATGAGCCTCAATTTCAGCTGCGACATTCAGATGGTAGGGTCAGACTTCGGTGTAAACAACATGAAAGCATGGATCTGTCCTGCCTTGTATCAAGGGTTCAGGCTGGTGGTGGTGGTGTAATGGTGTTGGGGATATTTTGTTGGCACACTTTGGGCCCCTTAGTACCAATTGAGCATCGTTTAAACACCACAGCCTACCTGAGGATTGTTGCTGACCCATGTCCATCCCTTTATGACCACAGTGTACCCGTCTTCTGGTGGATACTTCCAGGACAGAGTGGCAGTTGACAATACAAAACCCAGTCAACATGAACAAACATCATCTCAAACAGGTTTCTTGAACATGACAATGAGTTCGCTGTACTCCAGTGGCCTCCACAGTCACCAGATATCAATCCAATAGTGCACCTTTGGGATGTGGCGGAATGGGAGTATCGTATGAAATCTCTAGCAACTGCGTGATAACAGCATGTCAATATGGACCACAATCTCTGAGGAATGTTTCCAAAACCTTGTTGAATCTATGCCATGAAGAATTAAGGCAGTTCTGAAGGGAAAAGGAGGTCCAACTCAGTACTAGCATGTTGTACCTAATAAAGTGGCCGGTGAGTGTACTGTATGTAGCCAATAAACAATGTGAAGTGAAAAGAAAGGTTTCGAGTTTACAGTATAAGAAATAACGAGTAGCCAGTGATTCTTGTTTTTTCTTCTTTGTCTTTTTGTATATGTTGTCTAGGATGAAATTATACCTGAGTCTTTACCCTAAAAAACCCTACAAACTCACCTTTTATAGCCTACAAAAATACATTGCCAGCCAGCAGATGTTCAACTGTTCCCTCATCTGATGATATTGCACCATTCATTTCTTTAACTGGTCTTCAGGAATAGTTCTCCGGGCTTGTTGAAGGACATCCCAAAGTTCTTCTTTGGAAGTTGGCTGCCTTTTGTTCTGTTCTCTGTCAAAATGATCCCACACTGCTTCAATAATGGTGAGGTTTTGGGGAGGTCAATCCATGACGGATAGTATTCCTGTCAAGGTATGCAGGAATCCTGGAGAACTATTCCTCAAGACTACATTAAAAATGCATATAGTAAAATAAGAAGAAATGAGGGGTGGCTCAAGACTTTTGCCCAGTACTGTAGCTTGGAGAACATGGTAAATACCATGCAGCAAATAACAAACATTTAAGCATAATCTAATGGAAACTGTAGCTCCCAGACCTTTGGACATTTTGCAAGGGATTTTTGAAAAGTCTTTATTGCCATCATTATCATCTATGCTAATGCATGTTGCCCTAAAGTACAACTAGTTAAACTCAAATCCCACCACCACCACCATGTCTAGTCCTTCTTGTTACCAATTTGTATGCCAGAGCTATGCTTAGGATATTCTTCAAACATGAACAAATTTATTGAAGAATAACTTTGTTTCAGACATTTGACCTTGCTATGACCTCTAATAAATTTATCTGCTGCTACAAGCATTCTGCGAGTCTTTCTTGAGATATGAGATAACGAGAATCTCAGAAAGATGAATGGATAATTTAATCCAAAAACACAAAGCCTCCCACACTTTTTTTAAAAAAAGACCTTTGTTTTGAGTGTTCTTACCTTCTGCATACAGTGCTGTGAAGGATATCTAACATGAACATTTTGAATATGTTCCGCAAGGTCAAAGGCACTGGGGGAAAGATCAATGCTTACCACACACAACATGCACTTCACCTGGCAAGGAATATTTTGGATGACTATTCCACCCACCAGTGTATCCAGTATATCCCTTTATCAGCAGGAAGATGATACAGAATGCAACAAATATTTCTGCATTAGACAACTACACAGATGGCAAATGGCCAACATGTTCAGACTTATGTGTAATGTGCAGGTGTTTAATATGTTTTGAAGCAAAGGTGATGCAAGAGAGATTCCCTTGGAGGCTTCAGTCAGTCAACCAATCAATCAGTAAATAATCAATCCCAGAATGGATAAGTTGCAGAAGGCATTTATACCTTCTTTGACTTACTAAAAATGTACTACTACCTTATAATTAAATTATGGGAGCAGATGAGTGACCTGTATTCACTAACAAGCAGGTGACAAAATCATCTATGCAGACTATAAAGACATTTTTGTTTTTGTATTTGTTTAGCTTTATAGTCATTTATCTCAAGTCAGATATTCTTTTAGATACATTTTCCCAATAAAATGTTGCTTTTCCTGGTGGGGGTCACAGTGGCGGCAGGATGAGAAGGTCAGTTCATACGTCCCTGGAATACCTTGCCATGGATTCCAGCTTCTTATTGGGGACAACTAGACATTCACAAGTGATGTACATATAATCTCTGATGAGCTCATGTTTCACCATCACATCAGCAGCTGTAATAATAATGACTGCAGCTATCCTAATCCTTTTGTCCATTACTCATGATATGATCCCCAGATACTTAAACTCCTGTACCAGGGGTAAGCTCTCTCCACTATATCCTGAAAGGAGCATCCCACTCTTTATATGTCTATCAGCATTGCACATCTGGATCCTCATATTTTTGTCTATTCCTCTTGGCAAAATTGCTCAAGCTATGTTGGGCTGGTTGGAAAGCATTGCTCAATGGGCACAAGTTTTCAATTGGAGTCAGATCCAGGTTTTGGGAAAGCCATTCTAATACATGCCACTTCAGTGCAGGTTAGCAGTATGCTTACGGCTGTCATCCTGCTGAATGTTTAACCTCTGCCCTAATCACAACTTTCTCCCAGTCTTATTCCAAGTCTTTGCTCATGAAAGCATCCACACAACATGACACTACCACTACCATGCTTCAGTTTGGGGATGGAGATTTCCGAGTGATGATCAGTACTGGGTTGCTGCCAAGTGTAATGCTTTTTGTCAAGGGCATAAACTTCAATTTTGATTTCATAAGATAAGACAGCCTTTATAAACATGTTTCCCAGCTTTGTCGAGTGCTTCTCCTTTCTGAGCTCTGGATCTCTCCAGTTTCTTTAGAGTTACCCTTATCCTCTTTGGTCCTTCTCTGACTAGTGCCTTCCTTATTCATTAACTAAATTTGGTGGACAGCCTTTTCTTGTCAGAGCAGAAGTTGTCCTGCAACCTTTCCATTTTTAATTAAGTTTTTTTTAAATCAGAAATACTAATAAATAAATAATAATAAATAGGTGTAATTAAAGTGAGATCATGTGGCACTACACACAGATGGACATTCAACTAATTATGTGAATTCTGAATACTTACAGTATGCAGTAGTGTCCCAGATACTCCATATTCCTGCACTTATACCGTTTCTCCAAATCCACAAAATACACATAGAGTTGTAATTCTTCCTCTTCCTGGCAGTCATTTCTTACTTTTAGAGCACTTTGTGACTGTAAGAACCACCCTGTCCCCATCCCCCTCTGTCAGTCTTTTACAAAACTGTTGTGAAATGATTCTCCCTATGGGTTAGCATGGCCATTAGTGTCAGATAAAACCGTGCCTACCTCTCTCTGCACTGTTCTGTCTCTTTCAGTAAACATCATTAAAAGATAACACTATATCTTCTAATGCAAAGCAAGAGGGGTAATAAAAGGGTTATAATATTATGACCTTGTAAGGAGTGTGGATCTGTAACTTTTATGTCAAATTTATGACATGAATATGGTAGACTATAAGATCTTGTGATGTATAATAAGAATAGCTAGCTGTATCAGTTATCAGCCTTATTTTTATATTACATTTTAAAAATTATTTTAATACACTATCCATTAAGTGTTAGAGAAATCTTTATTGGTCATAAATAGTTCAAAAAATGTGTTAAGTTCTGCAGAGTCCTATTACTCTTCACATTGGTAATAACATCACTATCACTAGTTCCATCTCATGCTTAGTATTCACCCTTAGTACAAATTAACAATTCTCAGATTCAGTCACCAGATTAGGGTTGAGGGCAATATTGAATTACTTTTAAGCAAAGCTAACTGATCTTATATATTAATGATTGAATGGGTTTAAAATATATATTTTAAAGCATCAACTCTCTGTTGACATTTGCTATTTAACCCATCGTTGTGGTTAGGGAAGGCATACAACTTGCAGTGGACTTTTATTTTTAATTTCTTATTTTTTTGCGAATGAATATTCAGCACTCACACATGTCTCAGTGTGAATTTCAGTTCTGATGAACACAGGTAATGTGATATCCATCAGTACCAATGTTCTAATCTAGAGCATCAGTGCAAAAATTCAATTATGTACCAAAGCACCAATGTCAGGTCCATAAAGTACCTAAGATGTTTATATGAAGGGAAGCTATCTACAATTTATGTACATGCCATGGTAGGACATATTTGCCAGAAGATTGATCCAGAGGTCAATGCAAACATAAAAAAGGCAAATCAATTTTCATCATCTTTTGTTGTCAAAATATTAGCAAATCATTTGCATTTAGATTATTAAATTATTAGATACTTCAGCCAAAGTAAACTACAATTTAGAAATTACACAATCTAAACAATTAAAGATTAAGGGCCTTGCTCAAGGGCCAAACATTGGCTCTCTGGTTGTCCTTGGGTTTAAATGAACAATTAACTGATGACTAGCTCATCTTGGTCCTTCTTTAGAGCAGAATAAAGCTTACAGTAGACAAGTCAAATGTGGCTGGGAACTTTGCTGCGGGTCCATTACCAATACCGTATGATTCCATTATTTTCCATTTACGTCAAGTGCCACTGAATCACAGGGCAATCATAATAAAACACAAGTAGAAGCACACAAGAAATCTGAGACTGTTTTAGAATTTGTTGTCCCATGAACATAATTCTAAAAGAAAAATGGTATATTGTTTTGAAGGTAATTGGATAGGTTTTAAAAGCTATTCTTTGCACTATTCCCTATTTCATCGCAGACAAAGACATGCACAAAGCTCAAATGAGAACATGTATTGCCAAAAATTAATATCCAATTGCATGCCTGTTGGTAGCTTCATTCTATTTTGATTTCAAAGAGAAGTGAACAAGCGTAGAAAGGAATCTAGGCAGGAAAATGATTACAGGTCTTCCGTTGTGTGGTTCAAAAACAGGTCTATTTTAAGACACATTTTCCTTTTATCTTGCTCAAACAGTTTTCCAAATAGCTAATCCACACAGCTGTTGAGGAAGCACCATATTAACAATCTCATTTTTAAATTTTTTTGCTGTAAAAAGATATAACGTGTTTTTTTTTTATTATTTCCCCAAAAAAGCATGTATCATTTGCTCCTGCAGTCAGAAACTGGAAGGATTAGCATTCCCACACATTGATGCTTCAAGACACCAACATCCACTGCAGTGTTGCTCAGCAACCCATCATTATAGATGTGCTCTTTTTTCTCTGAAGATTAAAAGCATTGCAGTTGTTATTTAGATGCCTGTGAGTGCTAAGAATGAGCTACACATAAATGATAACGTAACTTGGTGATAGTAGTAAGTAGCACGCGTAAGTAAAATAGCAATTAATTAATTTGAGGAAATCTTTCATTTTGTACCAACTTGAATTATTTTTGGATAAAGTGCCAAATATATCATTTGGAACTAGTTTACTAGTGTAATCTGGTTGACCTTGCCAATATCTGCATGGCATTTCATACCTGTGCCATTTAATATGAAGTAAGTGAAGGAACAAAAGACCAGAAGATGCTCATGGTTTCAAACCTTCTCCTTCGTTACACTGGAATTCTGAAACCTTTGCAAGCCTCCTAGAAATTTATGAACCTATTTATGGCTCTCTGAAAATAACTGAACAGATTGCAGTGGCAAACGCAAAAATTCATAAATAAGAATGTGTGTTATTGTAAACTCCAGCTCAGTACACAACTGTTTAGACAATATTTGTAGCCCCCATATGAAAACAGGAAGAAAGGAAATTTTACTGGAAAATTTGAGGATGGATGTTTGTTGTTCAGACTTACCTTATGATGATTGTGGCTCCCTTTATGTGTTGTCTGTAAATATGAAAGATGTTGCTCAATAGACCTGGACACGTGGGCCAAGCCCAAGTTACACAGGTAACACAGTAGAGATTACAGCTTTAGTTTATGGATGTAAAGAGTATGCCTTGCATACTGTGCCATAAGTTTTTATTGAAACAGTTTTTTTGCATTTGAAATAGGTTTGCCATACATCCATTTCTATAGTGGAAACTACATCTACACATTCTCTACAAATCCCTGAAAATGTTTCTACTAACAACAATACAAAGTTGAACAAATGAATGAATAATTGAAAAAAAAAAATGATGAAAAATGTACCAATCACCTTTAAATAGAAGTGGGGTAATGTGAGTACAGTAAAAACTTTATTAACAAAATGAAGGCAAAGTACATCTTAGGTTCACTCCTAGATAAATATGAAGCACTAATTGTCAAAGATCACCATGTATTATCCAAATCACATGTCCACTCAGTGACTGCATAATAGACATTATTTATACAAGAGGTCAAATCATTCTTTCTAGGCTTACGGTATATATGGCTGAACATTTAGAGCATGCCTCTTCTGCTTCACTACAGCTCACTTCAGTCATGCATTAGCATGATGCACAATACATTTTAAGCCAAGGGCTACTATCAATTTCTGATCTGGGATTATTCTCCCCAATTTTTCCTGTTTAAGTAGTTGCTTTAAAGAAAATAAAAAACCTGGCCCCAAACCCAGACCAGCACTTAAGGTGACAGTACACACACATAATTTCAGTAGGCTATAGACCGACAGGACAGTATGGATGCAGGGTAGGCACAGCAGTGCTGCCCTCTATGGGCAGGAGGCTATAGTAAATAAGCAGCAGGGTTGCACAGGCATAATTAGACAAGTGCCCACTGAAGAACGCTGGTGTCTTTCCCTCCAGTAGAAATGAGCTGGCTGTCATCGTGGAGAAAGGCAACGTTGGTTACATGGCTGCTGTGCCCGCCGTATACATGACTAGGTGCCTGAAAGCACGGGAAGAAAGCAAATTTTACAAACTGAATTACATTTCTACAGCATGTGTTAATGTGTTTGCACAGATGAGTGCAGGAAGCTTACCCTTGGCTGAGAACAGGGGTAAGAGAACAAACGCACTTTGCCGAAATCATCGCCTGAGGCCAGGACACCACGGTTATTTGACCTGCAAACAGCATTGATGTCTGTGCCATCAGCACCGTCTGGCCAGATGCCTAGCAACATGAGACAGAGAAAAATATTTTCATGACACAGGAAGGGCCTTGCAAGAATTACTGTCCTTCTTTAAATAAAAAAAGGACTAACAAAGAATAAATCTAAATCAATATTACACATTTATGGCAAGTTCTAGATTACTTAAAACAGTTCCACTCACAGGGTCAATTATAAACAGTTTTCTGGAAAAGTCTCCAGACAAGAACAGGAAAGTACAGTAGTTAACATGCAATCAAATACCTCAAATACAGCCAATTTCATAGTAATGAGAAAATGAGTTTTAGTTAGTACTTACTATATACACACAAATTATTGTTTTCCAAAAATGTGAGAAACCACTGATATGAGGGGATCATAACTCCTTATTATTGAGTGATATGACTCACCAAACACACAGAAACTGAGCACACAAGTTGAAGTGGCCCATTCCAGGTTGCGTACTACCTCTGTACTTGTAATATGTTTCCCACTCGAGGCCTCCCCTTTTAAAGAGTAATAGGATTAGAAAATCAAATCTAAGCATTTCTACTGTATATGAAGAGTACTAAGTACAAAGTACTAAGCATTACTATATGAAGACCATAGATTGACAAAGCAACTCACAGTACAAGATCTCATAATCTCCTGAGTTTGTGACAATATATTGGCTGTTGGTGGACCAGTCAAGATGAGTAACAAAGCTGGAATGCCCCTGAGTGAAAAGACATACAGTAGTGACCACAGGTGGGACAATGCCATTAAAATGGGAGGGATCATGCTGATTTGTTCAAATATGACTAAAAAAAATTACTCACGGTGCATTTGCTCACTCGACTATACTTCCGTCCATTCTCAGTCACAGCATAGATGTACACAAAGTTATCATGAGATCCCACAGCTAGGTATGCTCCATCTATGAAAGAGAAACTTTGTTTTGAACAAGAGAACATACCTTGTCCTGATGACATTCTTTTCAAAGTTAGTGTAAATTCAAAAGGAGGACTTTGCATTCATTCGTTTACATTCATTGCTTTGCTTCAAGCGCTACCTTTTGTTTGGGCTAACAAATAAGTAAGTAAATTAAACTTTACTGACCCGGAGAGTACTTGACATTAGAGATGATTTCATTCCCATCTGTGTGCACAGAAATAAGATCCCTTGTTTCAGTGTCCAGAACCAACCACCTACAGCATGAACAAAGACACAAAGCTCATGCTGACTATTTTGAAAATACAACAGATTTTTTAGTTTTATAAAATATTATTAAAGATCAGTATTTTTGATCACTTTTTTTTTTTTTTCAAAGAAACACTTTGAATTGTACTTTGTTTTGACTGCATAATGAAACCCTCATGTGCAGTCATACCTTCCAGTCATGGTGCCCACAGCAAGCACAGTGCCACTCGGGTGAAACCCAGCAGAACGTCCAGGGTCCTGGAGGTCAATGGACATCAACAAGGAAATGATAAATATAGCAGGGAACAGCTACAGAGACAATACTCTTTATACCACACATGGTGGTCGTCCAGCAGGAGTCATGTCGTTTCATATAGATATACATGTATCACAATGATTGTAGTAGTTCTTTTTGCTGTACTGTAAATATCATTGAGATTCACATATACTGTATTTATTTGTATAAGAATAAAACAAATGGAAACCTCAATGGTCTTGCTCCATAGCGGTTGGTGGGAAGCAACATCCCACAGGTGGACCTGTTTGTCTTGACCACATGTCACAAACTGTTCAGTGCTGGGGTGCACATCCAATCCCCACAACTCATCTGTGTGACCCTGCCAGGAAAGCGTTAAGTGATAAGTGTATGGGGTAGGAAAAGCTATGTTTCCCAATTATTAGAATATTTCTTATTGTATTATTTATTTCAACTGAACCTGAACAATGGGTGTGAGAGCACCAGAGAAGGAGCCTTGCAGGATGGCATTTCTGGTGGTTCCTACAAATAATTCCTCTTGTTTTCCCTCAGACAAAGTGCGAACAGGCCCAAAAGCCTCAGGAACCTGTATGAAAGCACAAAAATATAATCTTTTGCTGTCCTTTTTGAATTTAATCTCTAATGCAAGGAAAAGTGTATTTTTCTGGAAATATTATGGAATGCATGCTCATGAATAAGTTAAATTAAATCTAAAATAGTGTGTAATAATGGAGTGGAAAAGGAAATCTTGTGGATGAAAAGAATGAATCAAAGTTTTCCATGTATCCTCAAGCTGAATTTAATATACACATATACTATAATGTCTAATACGCAATGATGATAAAACATAATTTGAATAAACCACTTTGCAACACAACTCATACTCAACTTTTTTCAAATTTATTTATTTATTTATTTATTTATATTTTTTTTTTTAGCTTTTTTCCCCCTAAAATTTGGTATTTTGTTAAGCATAAATGAACAATATCTACAACAATAGCTGGAGAACATTCTAGTGTTTGTCTGTTTTTTTTTTTCAGGAATATGGCTGCGATTATTTAAACTATACATGTCAAGGTTGCCTTACCACCATCTCATTCTGTTTGTGGTATTCATGATCCCACAGCACCACCTTGCGATCCTTCCCTCCTCCAGACACCAGAGTACCATCCTTTAGCACACATAGGGAGAAGATCCCGCCTTCATGGGCTCCTGCCACCACCTGGCTGATTCTATTACCACCTGTCCGTCAAAATCCACCATCAAATGAAAGATCGTGAAGAAGCAGGTTCTCCACCAGTTCTATTTGTTATTCAAATATGATTTGCCTACAGTCCTGTTTTTGCATAAACTGAAATACTTCGTGGCCATTCTCTTTCATGATCATGGTCCAACTTACAGAGAAGCTTGCTTCTGAAATGGTGTGGAGGAAAAAAGTAGATCTACCACTTAGAGGGTCACTGAATTTATTATCTTTATCATCACTGACTCATTCCACTCCTGTCTGCCAAGAACAGGAATCTGAGGCTACAGTACACACAGTTTCACCTAAACAGTTTAAATTTTTTTTTATCTCAATCGTCCACTTCCAATACAATCTACAATGATTACAGTATCAAACTGCAGAAAATCTCAAAAGCAGGTGGGTCATTTTGCATCACCTACTGTAAACTACACCAAACATTGTGAGATGATCTAAGGAAGTACACGTCTTAGCTGATAACTCTTCATATCACTGCTTTTGGTACTAGCAGCCCAAACAAGACCCATAGGTTTCTTCTATCCCTCCTGCACTGTAATTTTTACAGTTTATTTTGAACTTCATTGACCCATTTGTAGTAACTACTATATACTGAATTTTAATGCTGAATGTCTAGTTGCATTGTTTGACGTTTCAAGTTTCATTAATGACTCCCAGTAGTTACTGTACCTTATTTGATGTTTCTATAAATAATACTGTATTACACTGTCAATACTCTGCATCTGATTTTTCATACAGCATTGTGCAGGATGTGTATTGCTCTTGCCCTAAAATGTGTACAAAATTATTTAAAAAAGTTAAGTAAAGTTAGGATAAGAAATGCAGAAAGGATTTCCTAACCTTTAGCCCAAATATAGATGTTTCCACTGGAATCCCCTGTTATTGCATCTCCATTTTCAGCAAAGGTGACACACAGCACATACTTGGGTTTCTCATGTTTCTGAAAAAAATAAAATAAAATACATTAGTCAATTTATGTAAATTCCTTAAAAACAAATGCATACAAACATAAACAGGACAGGAAACCATAATAACCAAATATAGAGAAGTTCACAAACCTCAAACAGTCCCTGGCGCTTAGTTAGAGTGTTCCCCTCTATAGTCCAAAAATTTATATGGGACTTCCCACAGGTGACGATCAGGTTGGCCTCCATGGGGTGGAAGACTGCTCCCAGCACCGAATCATTTGAGCACTGCACAAGTGAGGAGCGAACATCAGATGCAAAGTGACAATTCTTGATCTTCCATGCAGATCATTTTAAATGGTCTTTCCCTTCCACTTCTAAATGCAGTATCATAATTAAAATCAAATTTGGCTTACACAAAGCCATAACTGCAATGGTTTCTACTCAAATAAGCATGAGGTGAAAGCTGATTCGGCGCCCCATGATCACCACAAACCACAGCACCTCGTACAGGAAATCAGTCTCCACTTTACGTTTATCATTTCTCAGTTATGCCAACTTATTACAGCTCATGTGCTCCTATTTTTAATACATAATATCCGACTAGTGGTTTTTGAATTTTTTAATAAGCAGGAATTTATTGTTCTCCATGTTATTGTAGTTTATCATCCTCATCTCACCTTCACATCAGCAATTTGCTTTTCTTTCTGCCAGTCCCACACAGATAGTATGTGGTCATTTGCATCATCAACTGCACACAGATAGGCACCACCATTCTGGGGGGTGTAGAGAGATAAATCATTATTAACATCTGCACTTATAACCAAATTACTTCCATATATGACTCAAGTCATATTTAAAACAAAGCTTTACAGCTATGAAAAAAAATCCTATAAATTTAACGTACCGATTTGGAGAAGGCCACACAGGTGACAGCACGGTCAAATACTCCAGACCCGATCACATGTAGTGTGTTTAGACTTACAGAGTCCCAGACACGAACATGAGGAGCTAACAGCTTATCAAAGAAAGTAAAAGAAATTAGTGGAATGCACATATATAAATGCATTTCGATTAGACATGAGTTTTATTCATATTTGTATTAACCATTAATGTGCAATTTATTTAAACATCTTAAAGTTTTCTTTTTTTTAAGAAGTACAAAAACATTTCCTTCACTGAGCCCACTCACCCCATTTCTATTTAAAAAAAAAAAAAAAAGGAAAGAAAAGAAAAGAAAAGAAAAGAAAAGAGAGAAAAAATAAGACAAACCCAAGTCTTACTTTGCCATCTTTGGATGTTCCAGCAACTTGGCCTGTTGCTATGGTGACCATGTCAGGATGGATGGCCATGCTACAAAGAGAACATTGAGCTGGTCACAGAAAACCAGCTGGCTAACACTGAAACTGTGACTTGTATAATAAATACTATGTCAGTTCTCCCTAGCAATTTGATTATTATTTTTTGATTATTTATTTGCATTATTTAATGCAAATCAGGCAGATATCTTGCAGTTACATATAATGGATATTTTGCGCTATTTTTGTATGCTCAAGTATTGTTTGTTAGTGAGTTTGTCCAAAAGTTGAATGCTACAGTCCATGTTTTTATCCTCCTGGAGAGAACTGACATAGTATTTATTATACAAGTCACAGTTTCAGTGTTAGCCTATTTGAATACAGTATTGACATTGCTTGATTCAACTTATCTTGTCATTGCTTGACAGATAGGAGCATACTGTAGTATGTCATGAGTAAAAGGGAAAAATGGCCTGAGCCCATATGGATGCAAATTGTATCAGAAGCCATTTTCACTTCCTTCCTCTATGTACATGGATAAAAGTAGATTAAAAAGTGGAGCTTAGATGATCTACAAGTTTGATCAAGATATCAACAGTGTCAACGAGTTAATTTGTATTGGCTATGGAAAGTGGATTCGTTCGGTAACAGACTGTGGTTTGCTGACAAAGCCATTCCCTGATCAAACATATTTAGGGAACCCATTGGTATAATGAAGGCCAGTTTCTGTATATATTGCAGATATTTACCATTTTACATCATCATTGTGGCCCAGGTAGTGTCTCTGCTGCTGCTCCTCCACATTATACAACACAACAACGGAAGCATTGAAGTAGACAATCTCTCCTGTGGGCAACAAGTAGAGGTTGGAGCGGCAATCTCTGCCCCTGTAGCCATAGCTGACAGACCGTGTTAAGAAATGTAAATAAAAAAAAAAGGTCCCACAGAAACACTAAAAGCATTAATTATATATAATTTTAGGAACTTTTTTTAATGTGGCCAATTTGAAGAATATAATAAAGGATTAAACAAAAAAGGCTGAAAAAAAAATTGCAGAATATGGTACATTACGCACACTTGGCCGCATAACAACTTGTAACAAGTAATTAGTCACAGATGAAGGATACACCCACTGAAGTTTAAGCTTGCGGTCTGTCAGTGCCATCTTTTGGTCAAGGCTGTAGTTCTCTCTCAACTGGTCAGGAATGTGCATGGTAACTGGCCGGCCACGCAGGAACATCCTCACGTACCCATCCTCTGTTCAACAGAGGGCAAAGAGCTTGTCAATTGAACAGCTCAACAGTATAATCTGTTCAATCAACAGTTTTTTTTCCTGACTTATAATTATATTTAACCATTGCTGTAGGCCGTGGTTATAAAAAATATTTTTGGTGGCATTTTCACCTGGCTAATTATATCCATATCTATATATCATTATATCTATATCTACTGTAATTACAGGACATCAGTGATTATCTGTTTTTATTAGTCTACTGACTGAACAGGTCTAGATAGCGTCATTATTATCTAAGATGGCTTACTTTTGCTGAATCTCCAAGTTAAGCAGCTGCATCTGATTCTCAATATTATTTGTTCATAGGTTTCACAGAGCATTGTCAATACATGAAAAATGTAGGGGCTAGAACTTGTCTGACAACCTCTAGTGTATTACATCAAAGTGCTATTAAACACCAACTGGGTGTAGACTTACCAGCATTGAGAGTGCACTCTTTGGATTTACTGAAAGACAACAAAAACAACAATCTTTAGCTATCTATACATCATGAATTATGTTTCAATGTATATTCAACTTTTTAATAGCAGCCTTATTAAATTTCATTATAGGGTCAGTGTTCAGCAGTGGCGATTAAATATTATATTAGGCTCATCCTTTATTGTTAAGCCAATAGTGTCCACTAATACACTGATGTGGTGAGCAGCTGATTACACACACAGAAAATATACTAGGCTTAAATCCCATATTATTATTAATGTTCAAAAGTCTTTATATAACCATTGTAATTTTTTTCCCTTATTTTTAAGGTAAGTAGGATTGAGTCCCTGGCCCTACTTGCTATATCAGTATGCGTCTCTTTTTCTTTCTGTGTGGTTGTGCGTGTCTATGTTGAGGAAGTCGTCTTTGCAAACAATGTCCCAGTGTCTGTTCCCCTTTGTCAATAAAAGTGCGGTTAAATGCTAGTTTGTTTGCCAGGCTACTTCTGACAGTTAACATCAAAATCAGTAGGACATAGTGACACAGCAGCACTCAGAAAAAGAACTTGGGGCCACTATTTTCATTTTTAGAAGATCTACAAAATATAGAGAATGAACTGGTACAATTATAAATGTTAGGTATTTTTAAAGAAATCAGCAACTGAAGTAAAGCATGGCTATTTTCAGTGTCTTCACTGTAGCACTTTCTAAAAGCAGGGCTTGTCTAGGACTCCAAGTAAACCTTTCATTAAGGCAGGGCTTTAATTAAATCAGGCTGGAGTCAGGATTCTTCCCAAGCAATTTAACATGGTTCTGACTAAGACACTGATTTTACAGTAAAGTAAATCCATCAGAAAACAGAGTAAAACTAAAAGAAAAGAAAAAAAATTATTGCACATATGACATATGCTTGCTACATCAGCAAAGAAAGAGAAGATGTGAGCAGGATTCTATTCAGTCATTTTGAGGTTTGTTTGCTCTGGCAGAATCCTATCAGCGAGGGTGTGTTGGAAGAAGTCAATATGCTTAATGCATGTGGGGGTGGAGGTGGATCAATC
>JAOVYU010000063.1:17231674-17244515 GCA_025674565.1 Synodontis membranacea | reverse complement strand
TGTGTGGTGTGGGGGTGTGTGTGTCTGTGTGAGAGCGAGAGCGAGAGAGAGAGAGAGAGAGAGAGAGAGAGAGAGAGCACATGAAAGAGAGAGTTTGAGGTTCAGTGAACAAATCCTTATCTTTTCATTTATCTTGTTGGCTAAATCATTAACTTCTCAGATGATTTCTTATCATCTATATGGTTTAGTAGTGTTTGATAAATAATTAATAAGTCAGATGCAAATCAGGATGTATTTTCTGACAAGAAAGCATGCTTGAAATCCTGCCTGGATTTCAAACATGAAACTGTTCTGTTGGCATAAACATGTTATTTTTGTTTATTCTTAGTTTATTTATTTATAGGAATCTAATTTTTTATTTTATTCATAAAATCTGATCATGTATCTTAATAACAGAAGACAACCACTGCAAAAGTATAAGCCTTTATATGTACACAAACTATTGAATATGGTGTCCTATACTACGTCATTCAGTTTTGTGGACACCCCATCTCCCCAGCCTCCCTGTCCTGTAATTGGTTGTAATACAGTCATTGTTACTGACTGGCTGGAATAGTGTTGTGTGGTTCGGTCCGAGACACTTTTTTGTTTCCCTATTTACAGAGCCACGGATGTTGCTGAGCACCAGATTTTTTCCCTTTCAGCGCACACACAGAACGGACATCTAGCAGACCGTGAGAAGACATTTGCTGAATTTGACAAAACGTGGATTTGATTTGAATCAATGTTGCACCTTTAAATAATTTCTTTTTGTAGATGTTATGTAAAAAAATACCAGTCATGTATTGTAGTTTGCTGTTATTTTGTTGTTGTTGTTGTTGTTCTTTATGTGTGGCAGACTGGTTTACAGGCACATAGCAAGCTATTATCGAATGTTTCAGGTATTATGACACAATATTATTATACCATACCTCTCATATCTCCAGACTGGTTTGGCGCGCACACACACTGGATTCAGGAATGTGAGCATGCAAGGCAAACAACTGAAATCATGCATTCACCGAACACTGTTAATATTATAAAGGATTCGTTGAAATATTCCAGGGCTACATTCTAAATGCACAACTTCATACTCACATCTCTAATACATCAAAGCTGGACATAGCAATAATGAGCTAAAAAAAAAAATTTTTTTATTATTATTATTATTTAATTATCCTACGATCTCATTTAGCTGACTGTATAATGTAAGTGTGTATGCTGCAGGTGAGATCTTGATGTGGACAGGAGACATTGTATGAAGTGTAAACAAAACAGAATAGTACTAACAGCAACCGCGTCAAACCACTCCTGGGAACCTGTTTAATAAGATATAGGATAACATCTTGACTACATCATTACATCATTTTGTGTCATATTACTCATCCCCGTTAAAAAAAAAAAAAAAAAAAAAAAAAAAAAATACACATCTGAAATACGCCACGCACTTTATTTGAAAGCAGTAATCGACACTAAGAGCACCTGAGCAGGCCAACAACAGCCTTCCATCCACAAAGTATCCATCCACATAATATGTAAATATGTACAGTAAATATATCCTGCCTGATAATGCCATTTGCATTTAGACTGCTAATACATTCATTTAAACAAATGTTCCTATTAATAAGTAATCTTTATGCTGTGACATTTAGGTACATCCAGAACGGCTCCATCTATACAGGCTAATTAAACTATATCAGATATGAGATAATGGTTTAAACGCCCTGTGTTGTCCAATCAAAGGGTTAAACATTAGGGGAAATACAATCTCATGCTGAAACGGAAACATTGTAACAACAAAGAAGAGTCACCGTGTGTCGAGCTAGCGCACGTATGCGTACAAACAGTCACGCCAAACTTACCGTTACAGTACCGGAGAAGAAGGGAGCTCTTATCGCACAGGTTGCCACACGAGGCTATTCTTTCAGACATTTCTTTCTCTTACTCTCTCCCGCCCCCGAAAAAAACCCCCCCAAATACCGACAAATATCTCCCGCACAATAACCCGCACGCTCTCTTAGCTCCGAGCAGTCTGTCACTTTCCGCGGGAACCTTCAACACCTTCCCTGGCAACGCTCGCCACTGTACCTGCTCCGCGTTGCTACGGCAACAGCCGCACCGCCTGGATGTGCGTGCGGAAGGAGCGCTGGCAAGCGCTTCCTGTTACCCAGTTCAAAATCTGAAAATATCCTTTAAAAACAAAAAGAAAAAAATTTAAATAGATATAGTCCTAATAAAATTAGGGGGAATTCCACAGAATTACACCACACGTAATAATTTAGCACATTTATAATACTGATATACTGTAGGTTACTGTATGCACGTGAGCGTACAAATGAAATAAAAATCCATGTTTTTAGCTCATTTTATGACACACTGTATGATTCATCTATAACAGGATGAACAGGAACGGTGAATATCTTTATTAGGACCAGGGGCGTGTCTACAGTGGGGCTGGGGGGGCAAGCCCTGCCCCCCCTGAGGTATGCTCTGTCCATCCAAAGAAAATTATCTGGAAAAAAAACAAGACTTGTCACTATTTACTAGCTGCTCCGTTTGTGTCTTGTATTCATAGAATCTCTAAAAAGATAGGTGGCAATAATAAAAAAAATCATCTATCTGCAAAGTGTATAGCTTTAATTATTGAAAACTATTATTATTATTATTATTATTATTATTACGCTATTAGGCCTAGTAGTAGTAGTACCTATTTTGCAGGCATTTTTTTCTGCCCCCCCCCTCCCCCCCGACATATACATGACATATACATGACATATACATGACATTCTGGTCACACCCTGATTAGGGAGCACACTTGTATGGTTCTTATTATCGCCTTCTTGACCTTGAGATGATCTGTGCTCAATGATCTGTCTACTAAAAACAATCTATTACACTGGCTATAATCCTGTATTCTGTCAGACAATTTTCCATGAGTTATGATTCTGAAACTGTATTTTTTTTCTTAGCACGATAATAAAACCAGAATCTAGAGAAATCATTTGTCAGCTCCAAAGAGAAACCATGATGCAGTAACCTACATTATTTAGATTTTATTGCATTTAAAAATAATAATAATAATAATAATAATAAGAAGAAGAAGAAGAAGAAGAAGAAGAAGAAGAAGAATAAATAAATAAATAAATAAATAAATAAAAATAGTCTATGGCCATTAGCAGATCAGAATATATTATATAATTTATATAATATATTACTTATTATCATCATCCTATAGACCTTTACAGCATAACAAACGAAAGTTATATGTCTGTTCCATTTTCTATGGCATGAAGACAATTGTAATAGTAATATAAAATCTGAATATGTAGGCCTACTGTACATTTTTATATTTTATTATTGTTGACGAAATAAATGAAACAGTGGGGTTTTTTTTTTTTTAATAATTGTGTCTTGTTTTCCAGCTAACGTGATGAATTAACCTGTACATATGTGAAAATCCGGCATTGTTGTAGATTTTCCACTAGGGGGCAGGTCAGAGCACAACCTTGGAAACGTCTTTGATCGCTAAGGAACTGCTTAATCGCCGAATAAACACTAGGAGGCAGTGTTGTTCTTGCTAAAACTGCATGCTTGGGCAACGCTCCGAAAACATAAATCCTCTCAAATAATCCATACACATACACCTCTCTGACAACTGAGTAATCTATGGCATTTTGTATTATGAAGTAGAGTGATCACATGACATTGATTTAAATATCAATCATATGCAGATACATGTATGTGTTAGGGGCATTTTTAGTATTTTTATTAATACAAGGAGTATTAGTGACTGACATTAACTTAGTAACTCTGTAGACAAACAAACAAAAAAACAAAAAACAAAATACAAACAAACTGATCCATTCACAGGATTCCTAAATAAAGTCCCATCACATCTACTCCAGTAGTCCACTCCGCAATATCTGAATGAATTTTAGATGATAGCACATTAACAACAAGGCTTTAGTGCATTGCATTAGCACTAGGTGGTAAAGCCATAATCGCATTTAATTCTCTGCATTCCAGTGGGCAGAAAGTCCACTGGTATGAGACTAAACTGGCTACTCACTGGTGGTTTGGTTAATACAAGGTAATATACAAAACTAATTTTGTTTATGCTTTAACTAGAGCTTCCCACTTGTGTTTCTTTATCTGCAATTGGGTCTTTTTTTTTTAAGATTTGGCTTATTTAATTACTTTTTGCAGGTCTTCTAGGTCATCTAGCTTGTACCTATTGCAAGAAAATGCAAATTGGTTGGCTTATGGCTTAAAATGGAGAGCTCAATCATTTACACTGTAATTTGAATAAGTATGTCTTATAAAATGTCTTGTTATCCAAAATCTTCCAGGGGGAATTTTATTGCATTTATAGTTTATCCTCAATTTAAAAATTGATTATATTTATCACCCACCTTAAAAAATGCATAGCAAAGTATAAAATCACATTACTCTTAATAATAATGTGAATAATGAATAATGTCTGAAATAAAATCTTTTATATGTAAGGCACTTTCAGACATTAAAAAATGAATGAATGGATGAATGAATGAATGAAGGTGTGTATATATATTTTTGTGTATAATTTGAGTGCTTGTATTATCAACCTGGCCTACACATTATGTGTACAGATTTTCATGGTGGGATGGACTCATATGACTAATAGATTGATGGGATATTTATGGCCCCTTTGCAGGCAATGCACCATTAATCTCATGACAATTTCACAATCTGACATGTCTGTTGCTTAAAAGAAAGGGACAAAAGAAGAAAGTAGTATGTGTTTGTCTTTGTGTGCTGATTTTCACTTCCTCTTAAAGCGTACATTGCTTCTTAAAACTCTTACACTCAAATGTCAGTGGATTAGAGTGTCAAGCTTTTTTTTTGTCAAGATTTTGTTTACAATGTGGAGTATTCTTTTAACACTTTTTTTTTCAGAATTTACATAGTAAAGGGGAGACCAAGTGTGTTTCAGGAAATTAGGCAAAGATTAGAACAAGAAATATATTTCAAGTCTGTTGCCTGGAAATGTAAAGTATGTCATAAATCTGTGGGTTTCCTCTACTCCTTTAAGCAACAGACATTATGACAATGTTGTGAGTCTTGTTTCAAGAGCCATCCTTTCTGATAGTACCAAATTTCAAAGAAATGTGACTTTATATTAGTTTCCATTACTGGAAATAGCTTCTGGTTCTGCCACTAGCTCTCTGGGGTGAAATCAATGTTTATGCATTAGGGAAACATTATAAAGCTTGTTGTGTTACCAATTTATGTGAGTACTAATATGAATTGGGTTCCAGTACTGTACAGGACTGTGAATAGCAAATACCTGTTTTCACTCTGGGGTTGAGAGAAACAGAACGCATTGCAAATTTTACATTACAAATTTTAAAATCAACATGTAAGCAACTGCAATTAATTAGAGTTTCATACAATATAACCAGTTACAGGCCCCTCTGAAAGTATTGGCAAGACCAGTTCTTTATTTTCTGCCATACAATATTGCAAGATCTTTGGATTTGGATCAAAAAATAAATATGAGATAGTAGATCAGAATTTCAGCTTTTATTTCCCGATATGTACTTCTAGATTGTTAAACAACTTAGAACAAGGGTTCTTTTGTTTGAACCCACCTATTTGTTCAAGTTATTGAAAATATTGGAACATGTCACTGACAGGTGTTTCGTATTGCCCAGGTGTTCCCTGTTAGATTGATTGATTGATTAAACAATAAATATCTCTGAATGTCTAGTCTTGGTCTGAGCCCTTGGTTTTTCCTGTGAAGACTGCTTTTGATGTTAAGAATAAACACTAACATGAAGACCAGAGAGATGTCTATGGAAGAAAAGGTAGCCATTTTGAAGCTGTGAAAATACGGAACTCAGTCAGAGCAATTGCATAAGTATTGGGCATAGACAATACAACAATTTGAAGCATCTTGTTAAAGAAAGCAACCACTGGTGTACTAACAACCAGACATCGAACATGGAGGTAGTGCTATGTCTTGGGCTTACAGGGCTGCTTCTGGAACTGGCTCAGTAATCTTTATTGATAATGTAACTCATGATGGTGGGAGCAGAAGGAATTCAGAAGTCTACAGAAACATTCTGCCTGTCGTTTTTCAGAGAATTTTACATCCAATCTAAGAGTGAGGAACTTCATCATGCAGCAAGACAATAACCCAAAACATCCAGCTGTCACAGGAAGTAGACCCATTGTTGTGTGTTCTTGGCAGCAGCTGAGCACTTAAGGCTCCAGGTGAGGTCCTCAGTAAGGTTGAACACCAAAGTACTTGATGCTTTCTACAACCTCAATGGTGGAACCATTTATGTGGAGAGGGCAAGACTTTCAACAACTATCTCTTTTGTTTTATCAGTGTTCAGAGACAGGTTGTTATCCTTGCACCAGGTTGTAATAAGCTGACTCATCCTTGTTGCTGATGAGGCTTAACACAGTTGTATTATCAGCAAATTTTATGAGCTGATTGTACAGCAGGTGAACTGGGCAGTGCAGTCATGTGTCAGTACGATGAAGAACAGAGAAGAGAGGATGCAGTCCTGAGGTGCTCCAGATGACAGTGTTGGAGATGTTAGTGCCAAAAGCAAACCAACTGAGGCTGTGCTGTAAGAAAGTCCAGTATCCAGGTGCACAGTGATATGTTCAGTCCTAGTCCTCTGAGTCACAGAATGCGGCAAGAAATTCTGGGAGAAACCTGGGCCATTCTCCATGGCAGTTTTGCACAGAAGGAGTGCAGGAAGCAGCCTAGTTCCTGGTTGGCTCATTCTATTTGGCCGTTGGCTTGGGGATGATAGTCTGAAGTCAAACTGATGAAGACCCTCAACTTCTCCATGAACCCCACCCAGACTCTTGATGTGAACTGGGGGTCTCTGTCACTCACAATATCCACCAGGGATGTGGTAGTATCTGAACACATTTTGAAAGATAAGCTCTGCCATGTTGAGTGCTTTAGGAAGTTCAAGTAGGAGTATGAAGCAAAGTGACTTGGAAAAACAGTCAGCCACAATCATGACAACAGTGTTGGCCTGAGACTTGAGCAGATCTGTGATGAAATCTATAGCGATATGAGATCATGGTCGAGCATGAACTTACTGTAAGCATGGGAAATGGCATGAACTTAATGGTGGACAGAGTGCAAGGAACCTTAGATCTGGCATAGATGGGACAGGATGACAGGAACTTGTTAATATCTTATAACCAAGAGAGTAGGTGCATTGTGTGCCAGGGTTGCCAGTATCCAGTGCAGGGTGTGCCTACAGTAGGTTATGAAGAGAACACATAGGCTCGGGGGTGCAAATGAGTGATTAGGGGGGCAGTTTTCAGGGACATGATGGGGCAGTGTGTTCGCAATTTGTTCTTCAATCTCCCAGATGAGCACCTTGAGGAAACAGGTGGGAGGAACTATTGAGTCATGACAGGGCATGGTCTGTTCTGTGGGGTGAAGCCTCAACAGAGAATCTATCTTTGTGTTCTTAGAGCCTGGACTGTAGTGTAGCGTGAATTGAAATAGGTGAAGAATGTGGCCAAGTGGGACTGACGTGGATTCAGTCTCGTGGAGGTTTTCAGACACCCAAGATTCTTGTGATCAGTGAAGATGATAAATGGAAAAGCTGCCCCCCCAAGCCAATGATGCCACTCCTCCAGGGCCAATTTAATAGCAAGAAGCTCTTGATTTCCAATGTCATAATTTATTTCCATTGGGGTTGGTGTCTTCAGGTAAAACGCCACTGGATGGACCTTTGGTCTTTCAAAGGATTGCTGTGATAGGATACTACCTGCACCAATTTCTGAGGCATCCACTTCCACCATGAATGTAGGGTAATGAGTGTAGCGTAGATGCCGGTAAGAGATGCAATAGCTAGTGTGCTATTCAACTTGTATTTAAAATAATTGAAAATAATTGTGCTATTTAAAATAATTGAATGAATGTATTTAGACATATGAAAGAAGTCTACTGAGTAGGAAATGCCTGACTTGTTTCTGAATAAACCCAGAAATTCACAATACCGGGACATTCGAGTAATTTCTCACATTATTAATATTTCACATAATATCAATCACATGAGGAAAATATAGTAAAAGATGTCTCATGAGTGATAGACAGTGTGTATGCAATTTATCTGTTAGGGACAGTGCGATTAACTTTAAAAGCCTGTACAAACACCAGTGAACTTAAACATGTTCCAGATGCTTTGAAAAACATTCAAAGTATAACACTGTAATTTTAGGCCACATTTTGACAGCTATGAAATTTTCCACTGCGCCCTGGCTGACACAGCACACACAGTTTCCTTTTTTTTTCCACAGACCAGCACATGAGATGCCTGAATGAATATAGGATTTTAAGTGTTTAATAATTTCTTTAAATTCACTATTATATAAGGGCAATTATAGGCCTTAAACCCTGATCTACATCATATTAATCCCACAGTAATGAGATAACCAGTGTAAACCTGGCAGACAAATGATATTACGAGGTGACCTCCCCCACACTATCTTCAAATTGTAAGAAATTGAAATGCCATCAATTTTCTCATATGGGTGACATAAAAGAGATATTAAACACTGGACATGTCAGCCATTCTTTCTCAGCATACAAAATAATAGTCACCCTGGTGCCTTCATTCATGTTCTAATCATTTATATGATTTTATTTGATATATATTCCACACATTCAGACTTTTCTTCCTGCAGTTCTGGTAATGTTTACAGTAATAGAGGTCCATCATTACCTGTTAAACAAATATGAGGCTAACTGATAACCCCCTATTTTCATCCATGTTGGACTGAAGGAACATACCCTCTTTTATTAGTTCTTTTTTGTTCTCTTTAAGGAAATCCTTAAGACAATTGAATTATGTTATTGAAGTAATTGCAACATAGAGTATAAGCGACCCTGGGCATTCAGATGTATGTGCAAAGATTTGTCATGATTAAGCTGATAAAATCAAAAGCAATCAGGTTTGGTACCAGAGCTGCTGCAGACACAGTCATTTGGACCAAAATTGCTGTTTCATAATGGTCATCTGTGTTTAGACATGATGAAGAATGATTAATGTCACATTACTAAATACATTTCAGGTACATTCACTCTTCAGATCAGGCCTTGTAAGTAAAAAAATTAAGTTCCAGTGAGAAAGTTTCTTATGCACATATGCTGAATAAGCGCATCCAACTATCTACTGAAATGAAAATTAGAATAAAGCATTAGTAAAACAGGAATGCTGTTTTAAAAAGTCTGAGAAAAAAAGAAATGGGAATAAGATGACATTACTTCCATTAGTCACCTTCAAAACCCTTTCACCTTATTAAGTCGAGCAGAGATACAAAATTGATCTTTGTTTTTTTTGTCTTTTTTTTTTTCATATTTAATCCATGTTCTCACTAGAATTGTGATTCTCTATTTAAATGCAGCTCCTACATAGATAACAAGCTGCAGAGGTTTGCTTGGGTTTACATTCTGATGATTTAGGAGCACTTGGTGTCAGATATAAACATACACATACTTTAGATTATTGTCTTTGGTATAGCACTTTCTAAAGCTGGTTCATGTATATGTGGCAATATAAATAAAATCACTAAAAATATGAAAATGACTGACTAACAGTGCAGTCTTATTTCTACATGTATACATGTCTTCTGTAAAGGTCATTTGCACCAAAGCCTGCTCCTACTGGTTATTTAACTGCCAGGAGATTTACTATTTAAAATCTTAGCAGATAAAGAATATAATTCTTTGCAGCAGATTTTCTACCTCTTCTGTGCAGTTATGGTTTACTTTAAATAACTTTGGTCTGAATACCTTTGTAGTTAGTTACACTGGCAGCTTGAGTGGAAACTATCAGTGAGCGAGGAGTCTTGAACAAAGCCAAACACCTGTCACTGTCCCCGTCCCTGTCCACAACATCAGCAACTGCCTTTAAACATCATGATAAACATGCCTTGACTCACAAATGTATCTAGCCATCTTTAATCACAGCATTAAGACAAGATCTATTTTCTTATTAGGAGAAGTAGTTAATTGCGCTTCCTTTTATAGACTATGTTATTTCACTTGACCAGCTTTTTCATTGGATTGTCATAGGGTATTATGCTAAGAGACAGAAATATGCAAATAAACTTTTTATATGTTCCACAAAATAAATATATTTTTATGGGATTTTTTAAAATTAAGTTTTTAATTGATACATTATGATTTGTAATTCTTTAACCAGTTATTTAACCATATATAACCATCACACTATGATGTATACGTTTGTCTTGATTATTTAGATAGCCCAGAACTTTTCACTGGAACTTCTAATGTCTTCACGTATTGTTGCTGCTCACTTACTTAAGCGGATTCTCATTATGACTTTAGCTGACCAAGTGGTCATAAAGCTCATAAAGCTCTGATGTAATGCAATGACTCTTGGGTGCCTTTGTTTGGCTCCAGTGCTGCTCCTATTAATCATAAATCTAATCATGAAAGAAAATCCAAGCCATAGTAATAGAAAAGCCGTACTAATCTCTGCTATTTTCCTTGCACTGTTATGCAAGATATTGTTGTTTTATTACAAATTGAAGTTTCTGAAGTTTTTGAAAAAAAAAGTCCCATACCATGATACCACCTCCATATTTCACAGTTTCTTTTTCTGGAATGCAGTGTTTTCCTTTCTATCTTTAAACCATAAAGTTTTATTTTGCTGTTGTCTGTCCACAAACGATTTTTCTTATAGCCTTCTGGCTTGTCCACATGATCTTTAACAAACTGTAGACAGGCAGCAATGTTCTTTTTGGAGAGCAGTTGATTTCCCCTTGCAACTCTAACAGCCAAGAGAAACCATTGTTACTCAGTGTTCTCCTGATGGTGAACATTAACATTAGTCAATCTGAGAAGAGCATTTAGATGCATAGATGTTACCCTAGATTCCTTTGTAGACTTTGTGGACGATTATATGCCTTGTTCGTGGAGTGATCTTTGTCAGTCAACCACTTCTGGAGAGGTCCATTTGTACACAATCTGACTGTGGATTGCTGAAGTCCAAACTCTTTAGAGACTGTTTTGTAACTTTTTCCAACTCTTTTCTGAGGTCTTCAGAAATCTCCTTTGCCACCAAGATTTGTTGTGAATATCAGACTTTGATAGAGCACCCACTCAACCCCTGATTGCCATCCCACTGAATAAAAAACCTTGGAATCTAATTTCACCTTCGAATTAATTGCTATTCCTAGATTTCACATATTTTTGCCACTCACTGATATCAAAGTTTGGATCAATTTACTCAATAAATAAAGGACTGAGTATAATATTTTTGTCTCATTTGTTTCATTGGGCTCTCTTTAGCTACATTTAGGACTCTTGTGAAAATCTGATGATGTTTTAGATTGTATTTACTGCGAAATATAGAAAATTCTAAAGGCTTCACAAACTTTCAAGCACCACTGTATGTTAAATTGAATGGCCTCTACAGGAAAAGAAAAACAACACTGGAAAATGATCTGAAATTAATTACACTGTTACATTTACAATACATGTAAAAATAAATAAATAAATAAATAAAAAGGCATTACACAGCCATTTAAAACAAATCCTTTAGCTTTCATTCATATAGAGAGAAATTTTACATTAGTCAGATTATTTTCACCATTTCACCATATTTACACTCATGCTGGGATGCTTTTCTTACTGTGAAGCAAAATTCTGAGTTGTTTAATGCATTTCAGTAATTATACTGAAAAAGGTACAGCCTTGTGAAAGGGCATTTTTTTTCTTAGAGCTTACCTTTTGTGATGAACTTATCTCTTAAAGCTCTGTGCCAAGTCAGCTGTCTACACATGATACACAGCTTTAGCCCCTAAGAAAAACCCTGTCTCATTATAATCAGTTGAAATCTTCATTGCCTTAAAAATTTTCCTGATAAATTACCTTTTTTTTTATCATTGCGTCCCAAAACAATATGGCCTGGTTTGGCAGAGACAGAATAAATGAACATTTGTTTTTTAGATGTTTTGGGATATTTAGAAATTTATATTTAGAAAGGCAGGCATAGCACCTGAAATCAAACAGGGAACCAAAATAACAAACCTGTCACAATACCCAAACAAGATCAAGAACTTAGATCTAACCTAGAGAAAAAAAGACAGATAATCAAGTATGATAATAAGCTTATGAGACTCCAGTGTTATGGTGTGCTGCAATGGTCACTGCATACACATTTAAGAGTATGCCACTGTTTAGCAGAAAATTAGCTGGAAATTAGCTGGAAAATGTCCATGACCCACAGAAACAGTAGGCATGTCAGAATATTGATAAAGGGTGTGAGTAAGATATTCTAGATGTGATATGCCAAAAGTCACAGTTTCATTAGGTCTATGTGTGCTTAGGTTTTGTATGAAACAATGTGATATCAACAAGGGCTGTTGAACAAAGGGGAGTGGTGAAAAACATTTATTACACCAACTCGGATCATAGTCAGCAGTCAGAAGTTGGGGGAAACAGCATGTCCAACAAGTACAAACAAACAAACAAACAAACAAACCATTTTTCCTTACTAATGCTGCATGAATGCCATTACCCTTTTGTTTTGCCTTTACCATTATTATATATACATTATATAAAATGAGACAGTCATTTCTTTCCTTTGTTATCTCTATTTCAAGCTCCAGCTCACCTGAGTCAACATGCCAATCAGTGAAAAAAGTCACCACGCCTTTGATTAGCTGTTAGGTGAACAATAAGAACCAAAGATTGTTATGTTTTTCAGGTTAGAGACAGACATACCTTTAAAAAGCGAATCTAATTTACTACCAGAGTCCAGATCTATCTATCTATCTATCTATCTATCTATCTATCTATCTATCTATC
>JAOVYU010000063.1:17217394-17231574 GCA_025674565.1 Synodontis membranacea | reverse complement strand
TAAATGTAATACAACATTTCAAGGACAAATGACCTCTGGCTTATGTTGAAAACGCACAAACCTACAAAAACAAAAAGCAACAACAAAAAAATTGATATCAACTGCTATTTCTTGCCTTAAGCAATGTTGTATTCTGTATTTCAATCCATAAACAGAAAGCAGTAACGTATTTATTTTGTGAATGTTTATTTCACGTCTTAACCTCAAAATGTAGCTTGACTGCGGGCACTGCGTTCATTTTAAAAATGCAAGCGAACTTCACAGTCATGTGTGTGTGCCAGGTGTGTGTGTGTGTGCGCGCGCGCGCGTGTGTCCGTGCGCGCCCGCGTACGTGGGTGGGTGCGCGCGCCTTCAAAAGTGGTGATTTTAATGAACTGCTCACAGTGTTGCGCCTCTTCATTGCACCGTGTTATCGAACTTTTAAAGCTTTACCTGACCAGTCTGGCATAGATTTTAGGCAACATAAGGCTGTGTAGCGCTTTAAAAACAGGAATCTGCTGAGTTGAACATTGTGCAGTTCAGGTTAACCAGAAGACAGATTGGCACAAGGACCTGTTAAACCGGTAAGTTGTTGAATTCATGCTCTATCTCAGGAAGGATGGCTATTTGTAAGTCGTGTTTCCATAATAATACTTATTTGAAATGCAGTAGGTTATAACCCTAGCGTCATTTTCTGTGCGTGTATACTGTACCAGGTTTTATTTACAGGCTGTTAATGTAAGAGTCACCTGGAACTCCAAAGAAAAACTTTCCATGTGAGTTTAATGTTATTCTCAGTTTCCCCAAAGACCTAGATGGATAAGAAATATACAATGGAAAAGAAGAAAGTTTTTTATTATTATTATTATTATTATTATTGATAATAATAATAATAATAATAATAATAATAATAACTTTTTTATGGGATCACCAATGAAAAGTAGGTTACACCAAATGGACGACTCAGACTTAATGAACAGATTTCTAACATTTTCTAACAAGTTCTAACATTTTTCTAACTGGTAATCAACTCATCAAAAGATGAACAAGTCTATCAACTCCATGAAGAGTCAGCAAAGGTGTAGTCAAAATCTCAGAAATCTTCAGTACAAGTGTTTAGGATACACAGGTAAATTTGAACGTTCAGGGTTAATTCAAGTCAGTGGTATAACTCAGCTCCCAAGTCTAGCACACCTAATACACCTGATAGACGATCTGAATCATTTGTGTTCAGTCAGACTTGGAAGTGAACTTTTCCCAAAGTTACTGTCGATCTCTGTGAGCAGGGCTGGTGGCCAGTGATTTAAGGGATGGCAACACTATTTACAGGTGAGCTCAACACATATGATAAATACAGTCATGTATAATCTTTTCTCAGCTGCCACTGTAAGAATGGGTGGAATGTTGGGCAATAACAACAATGTTATATTAAATCCATGGGGAGAATCAAGGTGCTATCTTACTTGTCATTGGTTCCCATTTAAATAACCATTCTTCTTGTTGTTTGTTTTATATATCTGGGCTAATAGTGTTTCTCTGTGCCATTATGTCATTCCATTTAATGATTTATTCGCTTTTTCCAAGAGCACTTATGTGGACTAACAGATGGACTTAATTAAACTCATAATCTTTTCATTGCTGCCCTTACTTAAAATTTAATGGAGCCAACAAACTCTGCAACCTCATCATGTGGCTTACAGTGGGGATTGGCACTATTTTATTTTTTTTTAAGCTGCTAACATATGGGTGAGACATTCCCTTTATAAGAGGAATATGTTATGTTCAGTCTGTCTTCGTCTGTTATAGTCTGTTTTTTTGGTAATCTTAGCTGACTGTGATTGAGCATATATCTTGTGCACATACATTCCCACATACTGTATGTTAGTTGGCAGGTGCCGCCACTGAATTTTTGGTTATAGGGTAGCCTAATTAATGATTTATTTTTGTCACACCTCTCAAGAGATCTTTGGAAGAGATTTACCAATTTCATTACAATCTATCCAAGACCTTACACTAAAGGCACTGCCAAAACATTTAACCTGAAATTCAGAGTTCTAAAAGAGTAATGTATTTGTTCCTGCTATTAGGCTAGAACTGCTGTTATTTCACCAAAATATCTGAAATAAATCTTGTCTCCAAATTGTTTTGCTGATGTGTTTACATCACATACCACATAATTAAATGATAAAAATGACCACGGCTTTGGAAAATCCTGATTCACACTCAGATATCATGGCTGCATTGTTTTTCCTTAATGTCCCATACTGGTGCAATTATTAATAAAATATGTTTTAATTTATTTATTGATTTAGTTAGTTAGTTAGTGACAAGGATACCTGCTTGCTCCACAGTCAACAAGAAGTTTTGGGATAGACAAATTTTGGTTGTTTATGTGTACTGGCTGATGGATGTGCCAGCCCCAAAGTGTGCTTTGTTCATTTGACATTTGCCAGACCTACCTGGTAGACATGTTATGTTGGAATTACAAATGATACTTCATCTGATACAGTTAAATAAGCCAATAACTGTCAGGAGTCTGGGGATTTCACTATCCCTTTATTATTACATATCTGAGTTTTTCATTGATAGATAACCTGCCTGCAAAACAATAATAAAGGACATGTTGCTGAATAAGTCAATTTTATGTGGAAAGTAATTTTCCAAATAATAAATTATTTAACTCGTTTATGTACAAAAAGACTGACTGGGAAAAGTTTAAAAGCTGGCCTTAGTAATGTTTAATATTTTACTAACATTATATGTCCCCTTTCCTTAAATGACATGTTGTCTTATTCGGTAAGGATGCCAATATATCATATTTTAGCTTTCCTTTCTCATGCTCATATTTACTGAGCCTGAGATGAACTTGTATTTGAGGCAAAATGTATTTTACATTCAGCATATAATGCATAGGTAACTATAGAAAATGGAAACTGCTTTCACAAGAAGGAAATTCGCAGCTAGCCATGAAGCTGCACTGACGTTAAATAATTCCATTTATTCAGTGACTTGTTTCTGACAAGAGCATCAGTTGGAAATTAAATGAGAACAAGGAGACAGTCTGGAACCACTTCATTACAGTATACGCCCTTCCTCAAAGATTTCATTGCATTCATCTTTCCCCAGGGAGGAGTCATTTATCAAGTGCCCTAGGAAACGTTCTTTCAACATTAAAGACTGGGGTGGGAATCAACTTATGTATATAGATGTATATAAATGTTATATAAAGTATCTGTAGTCTTACAACCATGTTTAATGGTAGAAGTCAACTAGAAATGATACTTTATTATTTAATCAAAGGAATGTTTAAAAGTAATGAGGTAAAATCAGAGAAGTTGTGACAGGCATTTTTTGTGTAAAGGATAGGATTAGTTTAGTTACAAAATCCAGAGAGACAAAATCCAAAATCAGAGTCATAATGGAGCAATGGTCAAACAGAAATTCAATCATGCAAGGGTCAAAGAAGGGGTTAGTTTTAAGGAGAGGGGGACCACTGCTGGTGTAGAGGTGTAATGTCTTGGGTAGATGTGACAGCCTTGAGGAGTAATAATTTTTTCTTTGGTGTGACCTTTTTCTTTTGATGAACCCCATTAGTGCTTTAAAACTATGCTGGATTGCCTGTTTGCAGTAAGCATTTACCCCGATCTGTAGAAATGCTGTTGTAGAAATTATTTACAGATAGACAGATTGAAAGGAGATAACAGGGGCACAATTTCAATCCATTTTTTCAGTGTGATAGAAATTTCAATCCATTTTTTTCAGTGTGTTTTTGAGGAAAAAACTAAGGATCCTATTTACAGACAACATATGAAGAAAAAAAACAACAACACAAAGTGTTTTAGATTGAGGTTGGCCACCAAGATTGAATGCTCCTTGGCAAAGATTATAATTGAAGAATACAGTATTAGTTTTTGGAACTGTGCTGGAGGGATGGACACATTTTTTTCAAAAAACAAACAAAAAAAATACCTTTAGTCTGTGTTTTCTGATGATGGTTGTGGAGAGTTCTGTCAAATACTTTGATCCAAAATCTTCAACAAGTGGACTTCAGACTAAGGAGACTATAAAATATGTATGATTTAAATAATTTTCATACTTATCCAACCATTAAGTGATCACTTGTTCCCTGTAGATGGCACATGCCCTGATGACCACACCCATCAGAATATATATGTTTCATCAAAGAAAAAAGTGAGCAAAAAAAGTGATAAGTCAAAATAACTTTGTATTGCTTTGCGTTGACCCTTCTCTCTAAGGGAACAAGTAGACAGAAAACTAATGCAGCAAAATGCCCCCCCTTCCCACAGCAATACAGAGCCACTGGTGTTCCTTTAATTTGTCATCCGTCTGTATTATTATTTTAGCACATTACCTTGCCAGTGTGTGGGTGTGTGCAAGTTCTCAAATTTCTTCTTTAACATCAGGCCTATAATGCATGGCCAGTGTACTATACTTTTGCTAGACCTGAGCAAAGCCTTTTGATTGATGTTCCAAAAGACATCAGATTCTATAAATTAGAAAGTATTCTAAGGCGCATTAACTGGGAATATGAATTTCTCCTCTCTGTCGCAACAATGTCTTGAGGTCCCAGGCAAGCAACAGGCAGACTGGCACATTTGGCTAATCCACATGTTGTGAGACAAGATCCTTGCAGATTCTTTGACTGTAACCCAGGAGGTAGAGACCTTTTTTAGATCCCAGCACTGTTACCAGTATATGAAAGTTCAACAATAAAGTCAGCTCAAGGGTTAATTTACTGCCAGAATCAAACACATTCGCTGGCGTGCTTTATCATAACCCTCAGCATCTTCTCCCATAGGTTCCATGTGCAGGTGAGTGTGGTAGGGAGCAAGGGTGACACCTATATTCCTCTCTTCTAACAAATAATTGTGATGTTATAATCAGACCCTGATTAGGATCTGATGCAGAGACACAAATATTGCTTCACTTGCTACTGCATAGTGTTGCACAGTGGTGTAGAGTAATTTTACAAGACAAACTATATACACTTACTCACTCACTTTCAGTAACCTGGCTTTATTTTTACCAGGGTCACAGTGGACCACATATAGTCATGTATAGTGTTGTCCCACATACAGAAGGTCTCACAGCACTCAGATAGTCAAGGAATGGAAATTGTGTGGTTGAGAGGCAGAGAGAGTGTTAGTGTATGGTATACAGTGAACACCTTGCCCACTGCCTGGCACGCTGTGGTTCTAGCATTTTTGTACAGATTTGATGTGATCCTAGATTTGATGTGATTGAGAGTTGACAGTTACAACTCCTGACTGTAGCTTTGTTTTTCATGTCAATGCAAATTTGCCTGCCTAAATTCTGCTGCTGGTTTCCAGTATCATATGCATCATGCTTATTGCTATTTCCTTTCTGTTTGTTCTGTTGTGCTCTTCTAGGTGCTCTTTGAGAGCCTGCTATTTGAAAGCTGTGAAAAGATGGGCTGCTCAGTCCTGACATGCCTGGACCCCACCTTGGTACTCTGTTAGGGATGAAGAGCTACTCTACAATCCTACTCCTCACTTTATCTGTCCTGTACACAGTCGAAGTATGTAACCATCTCCCAGACCTAGTTAATAATTGAGACTTTAAGTTAGAATATATAATTAGGGGTGTAACAAAAGATTTTCACTGTCAATTATTTAAAACATTCAACTTTATAAAATAATAATGATACGATATAATTTTCTGTGATTCAGAGTTATCAGCAGTATATAATGAAACCAAAGATGTGTATCGGACAGTAACAAAATTAAGCACAGTTATTTAAACATTAGCTCTCTGGCTAAGCTTTAACTGGTATGGCTCTCATGTTTCATATTCTGCTGTTAGAAAGTTACACTGTTAAAGTGAGGCAGTGCTTGTTTTTTCATCTAGTTCCACTGTCTTAAAATGGTGATGTCAGTGCAGCTAAATGAACACATTTTATTTATGGTATTATGCTACTTTTATATGGCAGATTCAGCATGCCGTAATCTTTCAGTCCACTGCTTTTTGGCTGTTATTGTTGTACCTTAAAAGGAACCTAAAGTGCTGTCATACACCAGACCTTAATGATTTACAGGTAGGGCAATCTTCTGCTTGCTGATCCCATAACCATTGCTATAGGCTTGATCAAGTTTAAAAGATTAAGCTCTGGACTTGATTGTTACATTTTTGTTAAATTTCATGTAACATAAACAGTATTTTATGATAAAAATAGATTACTTTATTAGGTAATTTATTGATTATATTGTTCGACAGCTGCACTTATCAAATCGAGAGGCTCGTCTTCAACAATACAATATTATGTACCACGTTGTTACACCCCTAATAATAACCTATATACCTGTAATTTTTATGTTCCTGTATTATATTCCTAAAACATGTGTTCAGTTGTTTTTCTTTAAAATGTTAAATATGAATAATGTTGAAATATTAAATATAAATTGAACTTTATGCATTAAGTCCAAAACCAACCACATTTATACGCTCTAACAATTGGAATGTTGAATGATTCAGCCATTACACATTGAGTAAAATGTTTCTAGCACATTACTTATGTGTTGTCACATCATATGATATGTATTTTAGTGTGTATTTGGGAGGACAATCGAGCACACTGTGCAGGAATGGGAAAGGTATCGGAATGAATGCATATCAAATATCAGCTCAGAGCCAACCCGCTCAGGTACCCTACACAACCTTCATTTTCATTACATGACACATTTGTGAGTGGAGGTATACAGTGGGTTAGAAAAAAAAAAACAGCTTTGATGAAATAGCTTCATCTAAATTAAACAAATTTGTTCTGAAAAACAAATCCCTCATCAAGAATTAATTATTTTCAACAAAAACACATACGCCACAATTGTTAGCACCTCTGGAAATTATTGAAGCACGTTTCCCATTTAAATTGTACGATTTATTTGATTGGAGTGTGTAGGAAATTTCAACCTGTAATTCTGTAATAACTGGAGAGCAAATATGAGGTGACACATGAGGTGAGGCCAAATTCCCTTAGTCATCCGTCAACATGGGAATGATAAGAAAACACACAAACCAAATGAGAGAGAAGTGTGTAGACCTACACAAGGCAGGGAACGGTTATAAAAATAGCTACTCACCCAAAAATGCCTTTTTCTACTGTACTGTAAGTGCAATAATAAACAGTGGACATCAACTGGACCTGTTACAAACTTGCTTGGAAGAAGACCCATGTTTATTTTGCCCCCATATATTGTGAATACTGATGATGTTACAAGGGGGCAAAAAAACCTATTGGTGTTGGTGAATTACAGGGAAAAGTAAAATCTTGGGGTTAAAGTCTCCAAAATCAGCCAAAGCATCCATGCTATCAGATTATTAGGAAAGTATGCCAGAAAAAAGCCTTTTCTGTCATTTAACCACAAATGTACTGTAAGTGCCTGCAGTTTGCAAAACTCTACTACAACTTTGACTGGAACTGGAGTGTTCTGTGGTCTGATGAAAAAAAATGTTAGTTTTCTGTCATTAAACACTCAAGATGGGTTTCGTGTAAAAAGAAGTATGGCTATAATGAAAAGAACCTTATCCCAACTACAAAATGCGTTGTATTATGGGGTGAGTCAATCGGCACTAGCCCGTCTGCAGTTGGTTCAAAATGCTGCAGCATGACTCTTGACTAAACCAAAGAAATGTTGTCACATTACTCCAATTTTAGTTTCGTTACATTGGTTGTCAGTGGAATACAGAGTGATATTTAAAATATTATTATTTGTTTTTAAGGTGATTAAGGGAGAAGCGCCACAATATATGAGTGATCTGAGTTAATGTATGACACTTTGAAATATGTGACCAATAGAGGACCGATATTTCAGGGAGTTTAAAAATTCTATGCATGGTCGATGGCCAAGAGTAGAAAGTATAACAATCGTTTCAAAGTGTCATAATGTTAAATGGAATTACATTATCGGATTTGGAGCTTATGTATCGCCATTAAAACGGAGGTCACTGACTGATTAACTGTGTTAATGAGTAGAGCAAGAAAGAGAGAGAAGACAGATTCCAGATAGGGGGTTTGTATGCAGAAATTCCCTTTTCTCCTACTGTTGAAATAAACTCGAAAGGCATAAATAATGAACAACAAATATTTTACCTTGAGAAGACCATGAGCTACTAATTCTGTGCAACCTCAACATGTAGCAGTCCGCCAAGAGAGAAATGAGACAACTGCTTGATCCTTTCACCAGGATGAAATCAGTACAAGTACAGTAGCAAGAGGGTGCCCCCTATCTGTAGCTGCTTTGTACCTACACTTTAAGGTGCTGTCGTACAGTAAAGGAATACAGTATTGTTTACTCTCTTGCTTGCAAGTAATGGTTAGAAGCAATGACATACCTACAATTATTATCAGATAAAGTTTTTGACATTCCCATAATGCTATTGTATAATTTTGTTTAATTTCAGCATACTTTATTCTTTCCTCAGGTTTGCTCTGCCCACGCATGTTTGATCAGTATGCTTGCTGGACAGATGGGCTGCCAAACACCACAGTCAAAGTTCCCTGTCCCTGGTATTTGCCCTGGTATAATCAAGGTATGTGTTATTGGCTAGTGAATTATAGTTGTTTAATGTGTTCATTGTCTTTTCACCTGTAGTATAGATACCAGTCTTTGGCAGAATAAAACTTGGGTGTAATAATTGAGTTATTGTATGTAATGCACACCTTATACAGTGCACAGTGGGTTTGTCCTAAGGCAATGTGGTCCAGATGGCCAGTGGCACACCAGCAACACCAGCCATGCCTGGAGAGACCACTCACAATGTGATGCAGATAGCCGCAACCAAAAAGGACAGGTAGGATTTCACAATAAGATGTAACAATAATTCATCTTAAATATTGCTGAAATATTAAACCTGGATTTCACAAATAAAAAAGTGGTCCAGTTGCCAAATATATTTGCACTTTGCAGTCCAGTCACAATAATTCATCTTAAATATTGCTGAAATATTAAACCTGGATTTGCATTTGAACCAAGTATTTGCATTATGACCAGATTAGGACCAGTGTTCCACAACCTTAAAAGCATCATTAACACGTCATGGTCTTTTTTGCTAGAGGATGACCATAATGGACATACAAAATGCAATATTATGCCAATGAAATGGGTTGTGCCTGCCAGGATATGAAGCTGTGACATCAAGACAGTGTATCTATAGCCTGTAGTCATTTCTTTCTCTTTCTGAATGAACTTAATTTCCCTTTAAACAACAAAAAATATCAATTTATATGTATATGCATGCATTTTTGTCTTCCATTACTCAATGGAAATTTTCTCAAACTCTGCCAAATAAGATTTAGAATGTTGTTACTGGGGTGTTGGGCTGTATTTGGTTTATGATAAATTATATGCTTATAAATTAAAGAACAAATGGCTCAGCTCTGTAAGTTTTTCCAGGTTGTAGCTAGACTCGTGAACAATTCTCTGACAATTGCCCTTCTTGCCCCTGACCTTGGTAGTATTTGCATTGTGACATATTTTCATCCACTTTGTCATAATCGATTTTGCAGTGCTCCTAAGAAGGTTTAAAGTTTGCTGATCTTTTCATGACCTTCTCCAGCTTTTTTCATCCTAATAACTTCATCTCAAAGCTTCATGGCAATTCCTTGGTCTGAATGACAGCAAGACTGATCTGATTTACCATTTTAGCTGTGAGTCCTCTCAAAGTGATCTTTATGCAAGAATATAATTGGACACAGGTGGATTTTAAATATGTATAGGTTTGTTTAACAAATTAACACAGCCTTGTTTGAAATATATATTGTGAGTACTCATAAAATTAAACAGTAGTCCTAAATTAATCTGTTAAAAGAAAGGGGGTGGAAACTTATCAATTAAGTAGTATCTAGGTATCAGTATTAAGTAATTATCATCTAGGTAACTTTTTCCTAACTTACAACTTCATGGGCTGTTCCTTGGTCTGCATGACATTAAGACTGATATGATTTGCTGTTTTAGCTGAAGGATCTCATTGGTATTTATTGTGCAAGAAAATGGACATGTGGATTTAAAATGAACACAGGCATACACTGTTTAGTGTAAGCTTACTTAAAAAATTACTAGTCCTTATTTAGACTGCTAAAAGAAAAGGATAAGAATACTTATCAATTAAGTCATTTTCAGACTTTTTTTTATTATTCTGAGGACTTTATTTATTTATGTAGAGAGTCATTTCAGAATGAACCAAAATATCTCCCTTTCTAACATACTTAGACTTTACATACTTAGATTTTACAATACAACCAAAAGAGAAATAATCACTGGGGTGATTTGCCAAATGGATTCATTTGATAATGAAGCTTTATGTTTTGCCTAGAATGAGTACACTCATGGATGAACCCTTTACTTATTTTTCTTTTTTCTCAGAAAAGACATTTGGCAGTTTGAATGCTGGCCATTAGAAGACATACTCTTTTTGCTTTTTTTTTTTTTTTTGCAACAGGAGAAACAGATGAAGGTCCTAGCCTACTTCAGGGTGATGTACACAGTTGGATACTCTTTGTCTTTGGTCAGCCTCACTCTGGCCCTCATCATATTACGTCTGTTTAGGTGAGTATAATTTGAAGTCAAGCCTGCTGAAATCATATTTATGAAGGAAGAGGATAATTTGTCATCTCATCTACAAGTGGCATGGGAATTGCCTATACAGAACATTTGACCAGCTACCTGAATAGTATAGCCTGCCAGTGTGACACTCCACAGTATATACAGTACCTAGTCAATGTTCTGCTGGGTGTTCTGCATTAATTTGAGAATTCACTGTAATATGCAGTGTGCTAATTCTAATACTTTAGAATAAATGCTAGTCAGTAAAAATGACATGATCATGAGGAGCATGTGCTATAGAGTTTTTGAAGAGTTCTTTAGCACATTCTTTTAATGAAATTTTCTGTCTTGCTGCTAAAGCCTCAAGCTATGAGGTGATATGTTTTGACTGTGTGTAGTCAGCCTCAGTGTTGTCATTCATAATGGCCAAGAGCGCTAACAATGCCATTTTCTATTAGGGTCATTTTCTTGTTATGTGGTACATGCTAATGGTGTATTCTCTGATGGTGTTGAGCTCCTCTGTGTAAAACTGTGCTATTTTGTGTTCTGTGGCTATAAACATAGCTTCAACATATAATAGCACAAGAAAAACCCCGTTAAATTACTAATAAATGTCCTCCGACTGAGACGTGTTCAGTTGTGGGTAATTCTTATATTAATGATTGCAATCAGCAAACAGATAAAAAATAAACACAGCATAAATGTGGTCGAGAACAGACAGAACCAAACCAGATCAGAAACCAGGAAAAAAGTTTTGGAACAGATGTGGTAACAGAATTGAGTGGATACTTCACAATAACTGAATGTTCAAACTCTCTATTTATAAATTGTGTGGATGATGGAAACCAGGTGTGCTGTATCAGTAGTCAGGTGAGAGAGAAAGTGTTGATGTCTGAGGCGGCTGGGTGTTGTTGTCCACGGCGGCTATATTTGTACTCAGTGTTCTCTGGGGAATGAAGTCTGACACTGATCATTGAACTGACATGACAGGAAACCATTATCACAAGAAATATATTGTGAATAAAATTATTATTGTTATTTTTCTTATAACTTCTTTAATGAAAAAGTTAACTCTAAGTAAAGGATATTTTGACTTTTTAATCTAAATGGTTGTTAAATAATTAATTACTTATATGTTTTTTCATTGCAAGGGCTCAAATAAACATTATTATTGTTATTTCAGCCCATTAATATTTCATTATAATAAATGATTTCATAAAACCTTAATGAATGCTAAGAGTTTGTGAGTATATTATTAATTCTTTAGCTATGTACTTGTAGCTATGTAACAATTGTATGTCACACAACTTAAATGATAGGAATGAAATTGTATGTTGTGTAAAAGTTGTACTGTTATGAAAATTGGTTAAAGAGTTCATATCAAATGTCATGATTATAGATTGTAATTGAATCTTTTTTGCCAGTTGGAAAATGGTTATTTTTTGTATGCTCTATCATAGGAAACTGCATTGCACCCGCAACTACATCCACGCCAACCTGTTCGTTTCTTTCATCCTGCGTGCCGTGTCCATCTTTATACGTGATGATCTTCTCAAAAAAAACACACTTGGCTTTCAAGACAGCAGTGACTTTTCCCATGCTCTCAGCAACCAGGTCTCAGTAAATATGCCCTAATGGGGTTGCACACATACTTGGCCACAAACATGTATACTATGCAGGAAATTTTAAGAATTTGTGTTATTTGAGTGACATAGCCAAAGCTGAAGTCACTGTAACATGACTTAGTCATTTTACAGGACTTAGTCATTGTAAAATTGCAATAAAGGCAGACATGCATTTAGTACTAATTGACGGGCCATCTGAAAGTTTACATATGAATAAATAAAGAAAGAAAGAAACAAGATTTTAATAGAAGCATGATGACTAGCCAGGGCACAAAAATAAGTTATTTATGTTGATGGCTAATAATTCATTAATAATTCAGCAATAATTGACTCTGGTCAGATATTTAGACACAATGTGATACCAGCATCCTTTGTTTTCAAGTAGTATGTTATGAATGCTAATGGAGTAATATATTGTAACCATTAACTTTCAAGGGGCCAACAGGTTACCGCATACACTATATGGCGACAATATGTGGACACCTGACCATGACTCTAATTTGTGCTTTTCGAGCATCCTAAACCAAAGACATGGAATTAAGACAGAATTTATCATCCGTGTGCTGCTATAATATATTCAAGTGTTCTTGGAAGACTTTCCACTAGAATTTGGAATGTTGCTTACAGACTCAGGGGCATTGTCATGCTGGGATATGTTTGCGCTAGGCCCCTTAATTCCACTGAAGGAAACTTGTAAGTGCTAAAGAAAACAGAGACATTTTAGACAATCATGTGTCTCCAATGTTGTGGCAAAAGTTTGGGAAAGGTCCACATATTGGTTTTTATCGTTATGGCATCCACATAGTTTTTGCCAAATATACACATCATCATCATCATCATGCTTCATTACCATAACACATGAAGTCTAGTGAAATCTTATAGCACCTTGAACCTCACATATCTCTTCATGTGAGGTTTTTATATCTCTTTATATCTGTGTTTTGCCTACAGGCACTGTCTGGCTGCCGTATAGCCCAAGTGGTAATGCAGTACTGTGTGGGAGCCAACTACTTCTGGCTGCTAGTGGAGGGTCTGTACCTCCATAACCTTCTGGTTCTCATTGGGTTCTCTGAGAACAGCTACTTCTGCGGTTACCTCGCCCTCGGCTGGGGTCAGTACCATTTTGGCTTGCCAGTTGGTGCATACAGTATGTGTAGCATTGCTGTTAGTCCTATTAGTTATTTACTGTTAGTTCAACAATTAAACAATCATACACTCAAATAAATCCTAAAGCAATAAGGTTAAACCAATATATTGATATAGTCAGCAAAGCATTGATTTTTATTTAACCTTCTGGTTGCACAGTAAAATGTAATTTCTTTGCAGCTGCTCCTGTACTTTATGTTGGGCCATGGGTAGTAATGCGCCAGCTGAATGAGAACACGGGGTAAGCCTTATCAGCTGTGTTAAAGAAACACCATTCTGTACTGTTAGATTTTAAAGACTGCAAAAATGTAACATCTTTGTGAAGGTGCTGGGAGAAGAATGAAAACATGGTGCACTGGTGGATTATTCAAACTCCAATTTACCTGGCTATTTTAGTAAGTGTTTGTTCATAAATACTGATGCAACTCACCATCATACTCACCTTTCTCAGACATACACTACTGGTCAAAAGTTTTACAACACCCCCAATTTTTAGTAAAACATTTTACATTAGTTTTCAAAACATAATAATGGCTCCTCGGTTTTGCTGTAAAAATAAGAACTTGAAAGAATAAGATCTTGCTGAAGATGCCCAATAAATCTTACCAGCAATTTTCTTCATAAAACAAATTGTACCATTGACTAATATAGTTTTAATGAAATTACATGTTTGTACATTCCAGTACAACATGGAACATGTCAGTATTGGGTGTGACAACCCTTTGCTTTAATACATAGATGTCCCAGGTACAATGTGTGTGGTTTTTTAAGGCCATAGTTTTAAACTTTAATGACATACAAACATTTTTCTGTAACATTTAATTATGTGCTGGAAAACATATATTTGGAA
>JAOVYU010000063.1:17185353-17200572 GCA_025674565.1 Synodontis membranacea | reverse complement strand
TTTTTACTAAAATATTAACATATATCTATAGCGCAATGAAACTGAAAACCTTTCAGCTCAGACACAGGTAGCAACCTGTTTATCTGGCACTGTGGAATGGTTTCTCGGAATCAAGGAAGTCATTCATCAGATGTTGTTACAGGGCACATGATGTTACAAGCCAATTTAACTGCCACCATATTAAACCCCATCCTCCATATACACACACTCACATACTTATACAAAATGGCTTCCCATTCAAAGTGCAGATCTCTGAGAGCCTGGTGGAGAGTGGAACTGATACAGCTGTATGAATGACTCAGCAGAACTGAATTCCCATTTCATTCATCACATCCTTCATTATTAGGTGTAAGGAGCTAATCCTGCTAATGGAATAGAATCAAGAGTTTTTTCCGGTGTGTAGTTATGAGCGGCTGTTGTTCTTTTCCTACCCCATCACTCTGCACTCACAGCAGGGTTTTACACATTGGACTACTCATTGGAAAGTCATGCATTCAAATCCCATCACTGAAGCAAGGCCCTTAAATCTCAAATGCTCATTGTTTGAATGAGTTAAATGTAAGTTGTTTGGATAAGTGTGTCTGCCAGATGCCATAAATGTTAACCTGAGCCCTTGCCTTCCAGATTTTAAAGCGTGGATGTCATGTTAATGACCGCGATGGGCTGACAGACATGACTCTGCTGCACTACAGCTGCAAAGCAGGGGCTCATGGAGTGGGTGAGTGGCTGGTCATGATCTCATGCTTTAGATTTTCTCGTACAAGTTCTGTGTGTTTTAGGCCAATTTACTTACTGCTTGTTTAAAAGTCTTATTAAAAAAATATAAGCTTAAGATCCAAGCACTACTTGGGCACAGAGATACAACTGCTATTGGGTGCGGTATATGGCAGCAGCATATCCCTTGTGAGATCAGAACTCGCTTGACACTTGCGCATGAATTATTTGAAAGTGTAAAGAGAGAAATAATAAGAAAAGCTGACAGTGACCACAAGAAGACTGGTGCAAGCATGGGAGTGAAGCGAAATGTGAAGAGTACAGAAACATTAAACAAAATGAGCACAAGCAAATAGACGGGTAAAATAACACAAGAATGAAACTAAAATCTAAGGAGACACATAAATTAGCGCAAGAAGGGCAGCCTTCTGCAAACTTTAAGTATAATCAAGCATTCAGGTTATCATAAAGTTAAATCAATTATCAACAGTGTAATCGCTGTTGTCCTAAATGGGATACTAAGTGTAATTCTCATGGTTATTAAACAGACAGCATATTTACAGTTAGGGTGTTTCTGAAATGCTGTCAGTAATCTTGTATGAATTAATATGGCCAGAGTGAACTTTACTATAAGGATTTGCTAAAATCTGTAAGAAGGTTTATTGTAAATATATATAAATCGGCATATGAATGGAAAGCAGGTGCTAGTACTCAGAGGAAGCTGAACATTGATTTTGACACCCATGCTATGAAGAATATTTGTGATGGAATTATGAACAGATTTGGAATAATCACTGTCATATTTTGGAAAGAATTGTATTTTGTTGTAACTTTGTATACAATTATATTTCATTATCAATTGTCAGGAGACCCTGAGTCAGCCCTCAGGCTGACCAATCAGCTAATTGCTCTGGGTGCAGATGTCAGCCTCCGTAGTCGTTGGACCAACATGAATGCACTCCACTATGCTGCTTACTTTGATGTTCCTGAGCTGATCCGGGTTCTGCTTAAAGCTTCTAAACCTAAAGGTCAGGTTGCACACATTCCCAACACGTGTATTCACAACTTGTATTCAAATTCACAACCTGTATTCACCTCTATATTGTCTTTCTCTCTGTCTCACTCTCTTTCTCAATCTCTCTCAATGGGTCTGAATAAGTCTTTTTCAGGATGTTGTTCTTACAGCTCTGCGTTTGATCAGGAAAATACTGGAAAATATAGCCTTTGCTCTATTCCTATGGTGCTATTCCACTGCCCCTGTTTATATATTAATGTTTACTTTCAAAGAAAATACAAAATAGCTGTTTGCCTTGATGTAAGGTCATAATTATTTTACATTTAGAGCTGTGGGGCATCTCTTTATATTTATAGAATGCATGCTTGTCATTTTTCTCTGCAGTACTCAACTCTACCTGCAGTGATTTCTACTATGGCACTGCCCTGCACATTGCTGCCTCCAACCTTTGCCTGGGAGCTGTCAAGTGTCTTCTGGAGCATGGAGCCAATCCTACTGTCAGAGTATGATTAATGATTTTAACTGTTATTGTCAAAGCCTGTTTAGCTCTCTTGAGTCAGCTAATGACTTTTTTACACCAAGACATTATGAATAATTTTTCAATCATTGCTTCCCGGTATTCCACAATCTCAATTAATATACAGTACTACACCAAGTTTCCTTTTCCACTAACTTCTCCAGAATGATAAGGGTCAAGTCCCTGCTGATGTGGTTCCTGATCCCATGGACATGAGCCTGGATAAAGCAGAAGCAGCCATGGTGGCTAAAGAGCTGAAGCAGCTACTGTTAGACGCTGTGCCCCTCAGCTGTAACCTTCCCCGTGTCACCTTGCCCAACTATGACAACATTCCCGGCAACCTCATGCTGTCTTCTCTTGGCCTGAAGTTGGGTGACCGAGTGGTTCTGGATGACATGAAGGTGAGTGAGAAACACAGAAGAGTAAAAACTAAACAGAAAAAAACTAAACATTGGGTATGAAAAAAGGCACAGTGATGAAGACAGTAGCATAGTTTCCTTTTTTTGAAGGCCAAAATTCTATGTCAGTGTTGATTGAATTCCATCTGCCTCCATTAGTATTGTTCACAATACAGTTGGAATTATAGTTCTTACGGTACACAGTTACTAATATTGTTCATGCATTGTTCAGGTGCAGGAGTCACTTGACACCTGTACTGTAGATGACCAGTCAGTCAGTAAACTCTGTTGTGAGTAATGCTCTCAAGGTCAACGTCTATCTAGCTAACATTAGCTAATTATCTATTGACAAGATCAATAATAGACAGTCACAGTGGAATGATATGCTCTGAAGATACGTCGTGCACTGCAGAATTGGTTGGTAAGTGGCTCCAAGCATCTTTTCTTCTGGAGATGTTATCATTCACATTTGCTTCCGTTGCACATAAAAATTGTCATTTTTGTCTGTATAAAACAAAATGCATTAAAAATTGGTATGAACCGTGGTTTATTATTTTAAGCAAAATGTACTACAGGTTTACCATATCTTAAAATTGAGTAAGCAAAGTCTCTGAGACGCGATCATTTGCGCGGGGGGGGGGGGAATGTATTCCACGGCACACCTGATGCTTTCTCATCAGGCACACAGGTTGGGAAACACTGCATTAGATGCATCTTCTCGTGATGCTGCATCCTTACACCTTCAGTGTGCATACATGCACAGTATACAGTATATGCCCAGTTTAATTCTAGGTATACCACTTCCAGACTCTACGTTAAAACTTTGTAATCTTTTAAGACTAAAATGATACATGGCACAGATAATCAATACCACATTTTATGCTACATCCCCTCTTTTGAAACAGGCAGGGTTATTCAAAAGACTATATATGACTCTCAAAACAGAGGGTGTGAAAATCTACTTGGTAGACTGCCTGCCCAGTACATTTACAGCAACTCAAAGATTCTTATTTCAGCAGGTGTTTCTCCTGATTTTCCCATGTCCGCAAACGTTTTCCTCCCACCTCACAAAAACATACTGCTAGGCGGATTTTCCACATTCTGCGTGTGTGTGCGTGTGTGTGTGTGTGTGTGTGTGTGAAAGAGAGAGAGGAGAGATGCTCTGCCATAGCCTGATATTTCAATCCTTCCAGTGTGCATTCTCTAGTTTATCCATGCACTGTGTTGTGTCTTCTTGAATATGATCCATATAACATCCCACAGCAGATGTACTGACCGTAACATATTTATTTAGTGTGTACACTGGTTTCATGTTGTTCACCTTATTTTGTACTCAGGTTTTAGCTTACTAGGTACAGGAGTGCAAGGACACACAGTGCTGGTATAGAGTACCTGTTCCCTTTAAAAAAAAAAACAGTGGATCACTGCGTTATCTAGCACGATAGGCAAAATCAGTAACTGAATTTTAGGTTAAATAAGTAATTGAACTTTGAGGAACATTGTCAATTATTAATTTCACTGAGTTGCCAATAGCATTGGTGTATTGCTATGGTACCAGAGGAGTAAAACATATTGATTTGTGCTGTTATAGGAAAATATTCTACTTTGAATTGATAACATACCACAACATTGCTGATGATTTTCCCAAAGTACACCCTGTCCTTTATCTCGCATATTAAGCTGTCATTTTAATAATATCAATGCCAAAATTCCTATAGTATATTTTTCTAGTAACCAAATAAACATTTTTATGCATCTGTAATTCATTACAATACTGCTTAAGTAACCTTTAACTGCCTGTAGTCCATCATTTGTCTAATTATTCTGTCCTGTAAATCAATAAAGATATATTTATATCAGGTCACTCCAGAATTTATATAAAAATCATAGGTTAGGTCTTCCGAGGGTGGTATTGTTATATCTTGAACCTGTTAAACCAGAGTTTCAGAGTTATAGATTTTTCTTTTTTCATTCACATTTATCTTTCCATTTATCTGTCCTAATATACAGCTGGTTTTCTTCCTCAGAGGGGCACACTTCGTTTCTGTGGAACCACTGAGTTTGCTAGTGGTCAGTGGGTGGGCATTGAGCTGGATGAGCCAGAGGGCAAGAATGATGGGAGTGTGGGGGGAGTCCGCTACTTCATCTGCCCTCCCAAACTGGGTACGCACACCTTCCTCCTTTAATATTAGTCTAGAAATTTGTTTAGTACAAGGCACTGTGTAGTTAAAAATTTTAAATCTTTATTATTGTTGTTGTTGTTACAGGAATCTTTGCCCCTGTGTCCAAAATAAAAAAAACTGTGGATCAAACCCCTTCCTCAGTTACCTCCACTCCCAAAACCCCCCGCATGGACTTTTCACGTGTCACTGGCAAAATCAAGAAAGAGAAAAAGGAGAAAGATCGTGAGAAGTGTGAGTAAAATATTAAAAATATCATAAAATACTGTTTTGTCATATTCTATTCTATTATACAACAGTCAGTTCCAGTCCACTTATTTGACTGGACAAGTGGTGTTCAAATAAGTGTTGATGTTTAGTATAACAGCACTGGGATATTTCACTGTTTGTATCTCTCCATTTGTATTTACTCACTACATCAAATTCCAATTCTAACAACAGTTTATTACATTGAAACCATTATTACACCTCCTGTGGGCTGATGTTCAGTCTGTTACACTATCCAGCTATGGCATCTTTGAGAACTACTTTTATTGACAGATCAAAAATAAACAAAATATTTGGACATATTGTGACATATTCAGTATTAATTTCTTGTTTATAGAACTATTGTATAAAAGCAATATCACACTCACTAACTACAGACAAATCACAGCCAAGCAGAAGTTCCACTCTAACAACACTCTTGCTTGTGTAATATTACTTAAAAAAATATTACTATGAATACTGTTATAATTATTAGTAGTAAATAACTATATTCTAGTACTAGAACATTCTAGTAAATTTGTCTGTTTTGGTACTACTAATTACTGTAATTACAACAACTAATTATTGTACTGGAGAGCTAAAGATTTAGACTCATCAGATAATTACAATTATAAATGAAAGGCTTTGGATGATGATAAAAAACAGTTTTCCCTAAATCATGGTCACATTTTTCCTCCAGCTCTGAGGAAGAAGTCTCTGTCAGTGGCCAGTCTGGATCCTGAAGGAGTGAAGATTGAAGTGGGAGACCAGGTTCTAGTGGCTGGACAGAAGCAAGGGATTGTGCGTTTTTATGGCAAAACAGACTTTGCACCAGGTATGCAAATTATCGAAACATTAGCAAGCTATTTCATCGGATCAGACAAAATAGCATTCACATTTCTGTAGCCACACATACAGTATACACCAAGGTGCCACTTCAGTAGGTGCATATATGTGCACCTAAGAGGTGTCATATCTTTGTTGAAATATGACATGTCTTGTGCATACATCTCAACCACAGGTAAATTTATAGCAGTTTACACTGACTGGTACAGAGCTGCAGATGTATCACAAATCTTTGACAGCCAGTTTAGCTAAATTGATTTGGCATATTAGGCATAACCTAAATTGCTATCCGAAAACTCTTTTTTGGCTGTCTTTCGGCCACCGAAGGCCACATCGTCACGTGCCATACGTCATATCGTGCAGCACGAAGGTCTCTACGAGTGAGAGCAGGTTGCATGGTTTCCAGGCCGAAAGCATGTTTTTTGGCACGTTTTCTGGCCGCTACGCGGCCAGCTAAGGTGGCGTCGACACGTCCCAAGTGTCCAGTTGAGCGGCTGAAGGTCCTTTATGAGTGTGCATAGCGAGCGTGGTATTGCGGCCTTCGCAATACCACGCCTTCGGCCGCAATACCGCGCCTTCACAAATGATTGTAGAGCATTTCCCCAAAATGCCTCTGGAAACGTGTTTTTCGGCCCCCTATCGGTCACCGAAGGTTGCGTCGACACGTTCCATGTGCCCATTCGACCGGCTCATCAGTCTCTACGAGCTCGAGCAGGGTCGGCGGAGCATGACACTGACACATGCTGTGCATGACACTCAAATATCTAGTTTCTTAATATTATAGTGCCATGTTATGGCACAGTCAGAAACTCAATTTTTTTTGTTGTTGTTGTTTGCTAGAATTCAGCTTTTTGCATATCTTAGTTACAGTTTCCTAGTGCCAGACTTCTAGTTTTAGATTAGTTTTAGCTGATTGTGGCATCTTAGCCATGGTTATAATGATTGATCAAGGAACTATGGATTGTGACCATATTCAGTGGAAATAACTGAAAAAAAATCTCATTTGGCACATTCATCCTAGTGCCTCTGGCTCCAGTTTTGTCATAATTATATTACATATTTAGAATTTTTTTTTTTGCGAATGCATTCATAACTATAAGAACATTAAGCTTGAATCCTTTAATCAAAGTCACTTGTTCAAAAAATGACCTGACATGGAGCACAAAAAATGTGCATATAAATGTATGAATTACAATAAATAGATGTTTTTTTTTATTGTGGCAGTTAATGTGTGTATTATGTCCAGGTATCAATACAACGAATGTCTTAAGCATCATGCTGATCACTGTTTCTATGATTGGGTTTCTTCCTAGGCTTTTGGTTTGGTGTGGAATTGGAGCAGCCCACTGGGAAACATGATGGCTCTGTGTTTGGAGTTCGCTACTTCAGCTGCCTGCCCAAATATGGAGTTTTTGCACCACCTTCACGTGTTCAGAGGTAAAATATCAATTATATATAAATATCCTGAACTTTACTCTTATACTCTTTAAAGAGTTGATTTTTCACTCCTGTAACAGAATAATACAACACCTAATCTATAAAAAGCTTGCATTATCATGTGCCATTTTATTCTTCAGCAACTTTTTAAAGGTTCAGTGGCATTGGTAAATGGTTTTACTGTGTTTAAGATGTACTTTAGGATTGTAAAGCATTACTGGAATTTTTGTAATCTGCAGAATTGGAGGGCCAAAAGAATCCCAGGGTGATGGGAAACTGGTGAAGAAAGTTCACCAGGTCACTAGTAAGTATAAGGAGTATGCTCATCTTTTGCTGACCATCCTTTAAATATTTCATTGAGTTCATATGTTTTCTCTTTGGATCAGGTATTTTTAGACTAGCATGCACCTTTCAACGTAATGAGCTTTAGAGATGTGCATGTACCTTCTGTGTAAAATATTTAGCCCCATCTGTTGGCTATAGAATGTAACAAATATTTTAATGATTCTGCTGATTTGATAGGACACTCAAATGTGTCTCATATGTTGCTGCATGTGGACTTGTTATACTTTCATCCACTTTAAATGATTTTCCTTAATAATGATATGATGACTATCCCCCTATCCCCAGTGTCCCAGCCAAAGCGTAACTTCAGTGCTGTGAGGTCTCCCAAAGACATCACATCTGAGAACTCCATATCCAGGTATGCTGGCCTGCCATGTGTTCCCGAAACTCTATTTCCACAGACTCTAAAAACCCTAAAGTAATATAACTCCATGATCTCACCTGTGACCCTTTTCCCCGTTTCAGCAGGTTGCTGTTCTGCTGCTGGTTCCCCTGGATGCTCCGTGCAGAAATGCAGTCTTAAACTCACTACTTATTACTCCTTTTCCCAACCCCAAACTTTCTATTCCTTCCCAAATTATACAATTCCCCTCTCATTGTCCTTCCATTTACATTTATTCATTTGGCAGACGCTTTATTCAAAGTGACCTACAAATGAGACACAATATAATCTAAACATGGAGCTGAGGATTAAAGGTTTTGCTCAAGGGTACATAAGTTCTCTGGCAGTTAAACTCCCAATCTTCTTATAACTACTGTATCTCAAAACTTTAAAGAACTGAGCTAGCACCGCCTGAGCAGCTGTCTATCCTTAACTTGGGCTTTTCTGTAAGAGTCATGCAGACTGTCAGAGGCACAAATGTGCAAGGGCCCTCTCCCAGCTTTCCCATTTGACTGCAGTTCAATTGCAAAAACTAGTGCCTTGTAAAGAAACAATGTCCTGCATTCCATTTGTTAAATGATAAAAGAACAAGGTGTCTTGAATTCTGAATTAGGGAAAAATAATCCTAACAAAAGCCATTCGTTAGTACAAAAAAAAAAAAATTTAGACAATTTTCTGTTGCCAAAAATCACCCTAAAATGAAGGCCAAAAAAAACATACAGGCAGATGTCTTTGTGGGCTTTGGTTGTTTTTTGTTTTAAGAAGTGATTTTGTTGAGTTTACCCACATGCCCTAGCCTAAGATTTATTGTGGCTGCTGTTGCTTCATTGTGCACTGTTATAATTTCAGTGTTCAGTAAAAAAAAAAAAAACAAGCTTTTAAATGCCTTTTCATTAGTAAGTTAGTTCAGTAGTTATTGTTTGTATATAGATAATTATAGAGATGTTAAATTTGCACATACAACAACATAAAGCAACAGTACATTATCTATAGCTACAGGAGACAGGAATAATGTTGGTATCATATTTGTTGTTTCTAATGCAAGTATGCATTATATTCATATTGATGTGCTCCATATGATGATGGGCAGACATGGATGTACAGAGCAATTAGTAATACTGTAATGAATAATAATACACACTACCACAGTACACTACATACTCAAAAAGGTTAATTAATGAACTTATATAATTCTGTAATTTTCAATATAAACCAAAAAATAGGAAAAATACTACCCTAGTAAAATAACCTGTGCTAAAGAATAAGTATATTAGTTTTATTAACTAATTACCCAGATTGTATAATGGAGTGACACAAACATATTTACTTATGAAAATTATTTTACAAATTTAAGTTCATTTAATTAATAATTTCATGAATCAATGATCCAGTAATACTCAATTAATCTAAAATGAATTGTACATAATTTTCTGAAATGTCTCTCTCTATATATGTTTATGTATCCCATTTCAGTTTTAATGGTTCTTATTATTGTTTCCACTTTAGCACTTCAACCAGTCAGAAAAGTGTGTAAATATATTTGTCACCAAGTGCTTAGATAAATAAACAGCAATATTTAACCTACATCAAACTTGCTGTTTGAACATGGCTGGCATATTAGTGTACGTAAGCACAGCATGACTGAGAGCTCTCTGTCTTTAACTAATTTAACTGCTTTGGGTCATCTCAGTTTCTTTCATCACTAGCAGCATTAAAAGGAATTGTGACTCATCACTGGTCTACAGCTATTACAGCAAACTGTAATGGGGAAAAAATACTAAATTGGTTGTGCACCTTTTCTATGAGCAACTTGATCAACAGAACAGCCAAAAATGTCAACTGCAACACTGCTTAACAGATCTATACCATTTTTTTTTACCCATTTTGTTGTCATACTGCAATTTATTCATGTGTTATTGAATTCATGTAGTGCAAACATCGTCTCTGTAATGATATGAAACTAGTGAAAGGCATTTAAGATTGAGTGCAAAATGTCCTACAGTATAACCAGTAGTAAACACAGTCACTGAAATGTGGCGATTTGTAACAAGTGTATTGTTTTAGGGTGACTTTTTAAGCTATTAATAGCCTATTTCAGTCAAATATACTATACATGTTCCATTAAAATACTATTACTTCAGTTTCTAAACATTTCATTTGATTCATTTTCGAAAGAGAGAGTGGGTAGGTACTTTAACTACAAATTAAAGTGTATGGAAAAATATTACTGTTTCATTCCTTACCAGATCAAGAGATGGAAAAATGCATTTTGTTATTCTACACAGTCATGTAGGCTACTTGATATTATTAATTTGTAAACATTTATTTGTCCAAGAAGATATATTTTGATAATTTCACTATGTCTTTTTTAATGTGCATCAGTTGGACAACCTGGTGACAATATTCATGTTTATGTGTTCATGTCAACTATCTACTACAAGAAATATTTGTGATGATTGTTATGCTGGAGTCAGCTCTGGGTTTGTTAACTAGGCTACTGCATGCGGTTAGTATGAATTTGTGATTTCTTTTTGTTTGTTTTTTTTTCAACAGTGTATTAGCATGTTAATAACATAAAGTAGGAATCCTTCCTCTATGGATATGCCATTAATAGTTATACCATTAATAAACATTTGGTGTTTCCTATGTGGTTTCCTGTTGTGTCTTGAGGCACATTTAAGTTGGTCAAAGAAGTACAAAACAACAATGGAGTTTATGCGAAACATCAAGCTTTATTTTGTTTAAAACTGTTGTTCTGCTGTAAATAAAAATAAGATAAATGAAAGTTGTTTAAGGCTCTGGTGAGTCACTTGCTGTTTTCTGCCTCTTGCGTCGAGCCCGGCGATTTTTGAACCATACCTACAAGAGAGAGAAAAAGACTTATCAGTCTTACATTTCAACAAGCATACTTAAATGAGAAAACTCACGTAATGGTTAATGAAATGACTGATTTGTTACGTTTACAATATCAGTCAATATTACATTAGCGCCCTCTGCTGTCTATATGGAAAATTGCAACTACAATGCGTGTCACAAGTTTACAGAAACCTTTGGCATAATGCTGCATTCATTGAATTATGACATTTGGTTTAAAAAATAAACTGCAGTAAAAGTACACAGAGATGAGGTTGGAATGGCCATGAGAAACCAGTTATCTTACCCGGACTGTCTCTTCGCTGAGGCCCGTATTTCTCGCCAGCTGTGCGCGCGCTTCCGCAGTCGGGTAGTCAGTGATGCTGAAGAGCTGATCGAGCTGCTTCACTTGGCTCTCGGTGAACACTGTCCTTATGCGGTTTCGTTGCCTGTGTTGAGGACTGTCCTCTTTGTCGTAATCTGTGTCAAAAATAAAACTGTCAATTAATCACTTGACAAAATAAATGCAGCATACATTGATGCAGGCTGGTTGCACGGATTATTATCTAGGCTATAACAATGTTTACATAAATATGTCCATATTAAAGAGACAGTTTTTTTGGTAAGCCAACTTCACTATACATTCATATTTAAATACAATTAATTTAATTTTTATTTAAATGTAAAGGTAAAGAATATAGGACTTGGTATATGTAGATACGCACACACAGTTACATAATAATAATAATAATAATAATAATAATAATAATAATAATAATAAAGGGAAATTTTCTTGGCCTGTAGAAAAATTATTTTGGCACTTATTTGCTACCTGCTGATTTGTTAACTAATAATAATAATAATAATAATAATAATAATAATAATAATAATAGAAGTATAATTCTTACCTGGCTGGCCATGAAACCAGTGCTCCACGCCGGGGTAACCCATGTTAAAGTTGGTCTGATAGTAAGTGACAGGTCCACAACAATGGAAAGAGTTATAACAAGCTGCTGTATCGTAGATGCCCGGGCAGAGAGCAGGGAAACCCATCACTGGCACCCCGCTAGCCTGAGCGTTAAATCCACTTTCTGAAGGCAGGTTTACTTTACTCAAATCTTCCTGAAAGGTCTGCGATGCTGCTGAAAGGTCTGCATGTGTGTGAGGTCCCGTCCTGTCCCCCAGAATGTAATCAATAGTAAAGTTGGAGAACTTCGATGCATCCATGCTCATTTCTGAGTTACCTTCTAACCATGAAATCCTGCTTCTGTCTCAGTCTGAAGTAAAACTGATATTTATTCTCTCCACCATCTTAACTCCAGTGTTAGGATTAGTAACTCCATTATTGGTCAATTATCACCCCTGTGTTCATAGTGTAAGTACAAAGGTTCTTCAAAGGCCCAATACAAGGCAATTATCTTTTGATATGACACTTAAAGGAGCTTGAAGTCCTTTGTACTTCTAAGTTTTGATTACTCTGACACTTTTCAGTTAAATGAAAAAAGTTAAAATTAAAAACACTCCACTAGATTAAAGCCGACAACCTGTTAAAGAGCTCGAAAACTGAAACGTTAAGTACAATATGGACAATAATGAGGTTAAGCGTTAGATCCTAATAGTAGTTTACTTTATTTATTCTAGTATGATTTCAGAACCTAATAATAATAATAATAATAATTATAATAATAATGGTTTATAGGATATAATAGATTACATGTACCCAGTAATGTATTAAAACTAAGTTACTGTTTCCAGTTTCCCTTCGTTTTCTGGCTGTTTATTAGGAAAACCGACACATTACAGGCATCATCACATATGGAACCATTAAAATAATGCAATAACTGAGTTATCTCTCACTATTGCTACTTAATAATAATAATCAAATAATATAGTTAATACATCATTCTGAATCATTATAGGAACCATTATAGGAAATTATAGGAATCATTATAGGAAATAATTAAATAACCCAAATAAAAGTTGTGTCGATAATTGAAAGCAGTTTAAAGTTTTATGCAACTTTCACTTTATGGATCGTGTAGAACATCAAATAGGTTTGTATTAATTCATGCATGTGGCCTTGTTTCGTGACCTCAGACTCTGATGGGCTTTGAAAAGATGACGTCACGCATTGATGTTAGGAGTTCAAAGTCCAAACGCGAATGAAGAGCAGCGAATTTCTCTGAAGTTTGTTAGATGAAAGTCGACTTGCTGTATAGACGAAAGTCTTATGATCACCTTGAATAGATGGGGTCTGGACTTGTTCTTTTTATCAGTTTGTTCTATAAAGCGTGTTCGTGCAGGCTAACGCATACTATTTGTTGCTTATTTCATTAATTAAATGAAAAAGGGCAATCAGTGGCTCTGAAGTACAGTCTCTTCCGCTATTGGAATATAAAGTGTGACAATGTCGCTTGAAATGAACAATGAAGCTTTTTATTTCAAATCGGACTGCAATTATTTAAACACCTCTGTAACAACTCTGTTTTTTCTATTGTTTTTTGTTGTCGTTCCTTTTTTTTTACCTAAATTTCTTTAACATGACAGTATAGAAATTGTTAACCAATATTAGGTAATTCACAAATACACAAACTTACACCACATATGTATATGTTTATGTATTGTATCTCTGGCTGACAGTACTGTTTTGGATAGAATTTGAAAATTCAGTTAAGGGACTCTTTTGGCTCTTTTGGATCTGGTCTATTTTTCACTATGATATGCAAATAGATTGTGACTCAAAAGTAATAGTTGAAAAATAATGTTGAAACCCACAGACATTCTATTAGGTTGTTTTAAATATCACATTAACAATACGCACCAACATTATCAACTGAGTTTCAGGTTTAAAAAAAAAAAAGTCCATGCATGTTTAGAAGTAATAAATAGAAACATAGAAATATTTGTGATTATGACACAGCTTTTTTTTTATAATTTTGGAGTGCTTTATACTAATAAGTTATAGATCTGCAGAACAGATTTAGAATGCAATATTATCCAATAGGTAGAGGTAAAAGATCAAAGCAGCAGCTCAGGCATTAAAAACATCAATATCCATCAAAGTGGCACTGGCTAACAATGAAAATAGCACAGCACAGCACCACATGGTGCAGACTAAGAAAATCTCTCTGGGCATAGATTTGAATTATGAATTGATGTGACCCATTTTCAGTTTTCTGATAGACATTTCTGTGAGTAGCAAACACACATGAGCATGAGCATCCACTTCTGCAGTCAGGATTTGATTCGGGCCAACAGGCAATTAGTAAAGGCAAAGCATCTTTCAGGCAGAAGTGCATGCTTATATTGAGGGCTCCCTGCAATGGCTCTGAGCTGAGCATGTAACATAGGGTTTACTGAAAATGACATGAATCCAAAAATAGATTCAAAATAGATGCAAAAATAGATTTAACTGTGCAACATATAAGCAAGTTTAACTGCGAAACTGAAGCTTGTTGTGATTTAGTCTTTGGAATAAAAGCAGAAATAGATTGAATATATTCAGTTCAAGAGTGCTGAGCCAGAACCAAAGGCCAAATAATGTGATGCAAAGGGAAGTCAAAATATTGAGGAAAGTATATGACAGTATCTGCTACCACCATGCATCATGTGTCACACATTAGTGTTTAGGTTTAGTGTTCATAACATATAACATCTTATTTCACCTTAATACTCTGAAAGTTGCCTCTCACAAACATAGAAAGAAATGCATGCTTCTAAGTAAAGGTACTATAACACATTTTTGAGTTATGGATGAACCTATTATAGCGTTAACTGATTATTTGTTTTAGTTTCCATCGTATAGCTGTGAATTATGTACATATGGATTTTCTTTAGGCATAGGAAACAAGCAATTTCAGAATTATGCTAAAATGTTTTCTTTTTATTGCCTGGAAAAGACATCTGCCTGTTGTCACAAACCATTGTCTGTGCTTTGGTAGCACTATGTAGGCTGCAGGCTATTGATGACCAATCATCTGTCCTCACAAAGCTTTCATTGATTTCACTGCAAAATAAGACATCATAAATGACTGCATCCATTTAACATTTGAGTACAGTACCAACATGAAAGGTAGTTGTTGTAAGGACATCAAAGCCTACTATATGAAGTGTCTTGCAGTAGAGAGTACTGTCAGAAGAGGGAGCTCTCATATTAAATAAAGCTTAAAGGTGCACCATTAAGAAATTACAATGAAAACACTGAATGACTCATTGTAAAAATGGAGCTTTTTAAGTAGGTATTTGTATACAGCCCTGCTCATTTATTTATTTATTTATTTATTTAT
>JAOVYU010000063.1:17172972-17185253 GCA_025674565.1 Synodontis membranacea | reverse complement strand
TCATTGTAAAAATGGAGCTTTTTAAGTAGGTATTTGTATACAGCCCTGCTCATTTATTTATTTATTTATTTATTTATGTAAAGATGACGTGCAAATGAATTAATCTGATGGATAAGCTACTACGCTGACCATGATGCTATAATTAAAGTATACCTTTCATTGAGATGAGTAATATGGACTCATTGAGAGCACGTGCCTCCCATTTCATCATCAAGAGCAAGCGGATGCTAACAAGGATATAAAGCGCGCGTGAGCTTCCCCCCACTGACCATGCGCTGATTTAGACCGAGCCTTTGAATTGTTTATCTGTTGCAAGGCAACCGGAGATTGCTATAGTTGGATATAATAGAACAGTGTACTCAAGTAAAATGAGTTTCGTTCATAAGCACGCACTTATTAGAGTGCTCCATGGACGTGTTATTCTTACAGGAAAGCACAAATGAAACAAAAAAGGATGCACAATTATCGAAATACATAAAACTGAAGTCATTATGGTTTCGTGATTATGATTTAGTAGGCTGCATCGTGCACACGGACTAAATAAAAAGATATTTTGTCTTGGCCACTACAAATGTCTATAAGCTGAAAGTCATTTTGTAAGAGAAAAGGCTGATTTATTCATTTATTTATTTATTTGCTTATTTGCTTATTTATTTATTTATGAGCAGCATCATGAAAGAGCATCATGCACGTGGTATAACTGAAGGGCTCCCAAACACACCAGTTCTCTAACACAAGCATTTGTGTACACACATGCACATTCATATTCTCAAACACATTACACATCCAAAACCTACCCACACTTTTTTCATGCTAAACTCCATCATCCAGGGCATCTGTCTCTAAACCAGATCAGTAATCTCCATAAGCCTATATTACTAGGAGGCATCCAGTGTGTATGTGATTGCTAAAAAAAAAAAAAAAAAAACATTTACATCTCATTAATATAGTGTTTGACATTGAGAGAGTATAAATTTCACCTTTGGATCCATTCTGTAATGAAGCCTGTGACCTCTTGACATTTACACCTCATTGGACTCATGTGCTATTGTTTTTCTGGATGGGCCATTTTTTGGGAGCTCGTCTTTCCTTCATAATTAAAGTAGGGGTACAGCAAATAAATCCAGTCCATTGCGTAATTACAGTGTATTTTGTTTATAATGAGCAGAGTGAGTAATCCTTTCCGACGGGTGCAGTGAATTATCACTGAAGGAACCCTACCCATGCAGGGAATGAGTGAGAGCTACAACTTTCTGTCCTTTGCTGGCTGGGTAAGAGGAAGAGTAATAGACGTTATCTGTGTGACTGGTGCATAAGTGAAGGGTGTCTGGCCTATGTCAGAGGCTCTGGTATATTGGTACACTCTGCTCTTCAATTCTGATCAAAGGAGCTAAATGATGTCACTCTTTCTTGCCGTGTTTAGGGCCAGTGTTTGTCACAGAGTATGGCATGCCCCTGAGGGTTTCTCCTTTGTTCCTCTCTAATCAGCAAAACAAAGCTTCTGGGAGGGTTGCCTATTAATATACAAATATGCAACTCTCCAGAAAAAAAATGTGCTAAACACACACAGTTATTAGGTGGTTAACATGAAAGAAAAATAAGAGCACAGCGACCATGTTTACTGAAATGCGTGCTATCTATAGTATATCCTTCCTGGTTCCTTTTTCCTTGGAATTCTTACCTTGCGTAACTGGTTAATTTGAATATGCTCTCATTTGAAATTCACACTGCACTCCTTATAGGCCTATCAGTGAGTCTCATAGATGCAAATAGGTCTGTGTACAAACAGCCAGGCTACTGTGTGCCTAATTTTAGATTCTGCCAGTAAATGAAACGTCACTGATCTAATTTGTCTAATTAATAGGAAAAGAAGATAAATGGATGGGATACTGTGCAGTGTTGCTGATTTATAAAATAGTAGTATTATAAGTCATATGATTATATTATTATTTTTTGTTTAGTTACGTAGAAGGAATGTCATGCAACAAGGTATCATTTAGGACGATGGAAAAAATAGGCCATGAAATTTAAATGAACAAGAACAAAAACAAAAAAAACAAAAAAAAACCTGGTATAATAAGCAAATCACGTGAGCCGAGGGGCGTGGTTTAAGACTACCTGCGTCAGGTGATACTTACCTGTGACTCCCATGAGATTGCTTCCTCACCTGTGTTTGTAAGGTGTGGTTTGAGTGTTCTGTCTTAAGAAAAGTTGGAGTTTGTGTTGTCCGAGTGTAAAGACCAAGAAGTGTAACATCTAATTTAGCTTTGTGGAGAGAATTTAGATTTGTTATTGAGCTGTACGGAATTTAATTAGCTTCTACGGGAAATCGGGAGCTTCTGCAAGTAAGTGAAATGTTTACTCCTGACAATTAGCCTATTCTTAGGGACAATATCGGAAATATTTGGAGGCAGTCATATTAGTTTCGAGGCTGTAGAGTTCGCGTAAAAATTTAGAGACCATACGAACATGTTTTGTTGCTCAAACAGTAGTCATTTGAAATGCGTTTTTTGATCTTTATGCCTAAGTCTACATTTCACATGGCGTTTTTATGTGATATTTTCATTTCTAATAATTGCTGGTGTTAAAGCTTGTGGTTGGGACCCACTGTTGCATGTAATCGGTTCTTAGATGTTTAAGACCATATGATTACAAATAACAAGCTGCTTGTGGCAAAGTAGGTATGAAATGCTTAGTGAATGTCAAGCCATCCAGGTACTGTAGTTGAATCCTGGGTGTCTGTTAGGCTATTCATTCCTCTTAGCTTGTGAAATGTGATGCTGAAACCCCTTTTGTGTGAATGAAGGGCCATAGTGCACTGTAGAATTGGACTTTTCATGTATATCTTTTCTTATATCATCTATTAATATATCAAAGAAATTGCACTAACACTTACCCAGTATTCAGGCTTTTCTTTTCACCATTTCATTCATCACACTTTTCACCGTTGCTGACACTTCCTGGTTCTGCTTTGTTTGACACTTCAGGCTCATTGAAATGAGACTCTTTGCATTATTTGGAACTTTGCTGATTTTCAATACAAAGCCTAAAGTTTTCTCTACTAATCAGTCTTAATGCAGTTTAAATAGTCACGGCAGAAATCAATGGCATTTTACCCTGCTGGTACTGTATCCTTCAGTTGCCACGTGTTGCTGCCTTCATTATCATAAAAAAGCTTCCTTTACTGATTTAACAGCATTTAAGAGAGTAGAAAGAGTAGATGATATAAAACTGAGCTGGATTTATGGTACATAGGGGCTAGTGCGGGCAGTTTGTTTGATCATTTTGTGAAGAAGGCTCTAAAGTTGTGAAGTTGTGCTAGGCTGATGGTCAGAACAACATGCCACAGACAGTCTCTCATGTCTGTGGGTCAGTTTGCTCTTAAAAGAGTATTTTGATTTAAAGACTGAATGCTCTTGCAGTCCAGATTTCTGTGCTCTCTATAGCTCTTGCAGGCTCCGGGGGATAGAGCCATTTACCTGCTTTTGCTTAAATCCATCAAATGTGTTAAATCCATCAAATTTTATCCTGTCTCTAGGAAGCAGTCATATGTCAGGGTCTATTCCATCCAATTTCCACTTCTATAATTGGTTTGATTAAATATTTACAATTGCTTCGGTTCATGGTTCTAATTTAAATCTAGTGAAGGAATTACGGAGTGCTTATTTGACCTTGGTAAGTAAAGCTGTTCTAATGGGCACCTTAAGCTTAAGAGTTTGTACTTGACATGGAATTCAGTATTAAATTATTTTGCATTTAACCCAGGATTCCTAAGCGTGCCCTCCTCATTCAAGGGAGACTCCTCCTCCAGCTCTCTTCATGAATGTTGGCCTATACCAGAACTAATTGGCCTTTCAGTTTCATGTTCATGCTCTTTGGTTCTATTGACATCCAATAGAGTCCTAATGAGCACCCACTTCATTGTGATTATTGGCCAGTTTCAGGCCTGCTCTTTGAAACTGCCAGGCCTCCTGGGCAAAAGAAACCTGCTCTCAGATTTCACCAGCATAGCACTATGGAGACTGCACACACAACTCCCTTGTTAGGGATGAGTGATGAATAGTGTGTTGATTCAGCTCTGCATGCAGGCTTTATCAGCAGTGTGATTTGAGCATTTCAGAACTCTGTTATTAATGCAAATCTATTTCATTTAACTTATTTGATTTGAGAAGCACACACCCACACATTTCTCTGTCTCGCTGGCCTGTCTCGCTGGCCTGTCTCGCTGGCCTGTCTCGCTGGCCTGTCTCGCCCCCCCCCCCCCCTTTCTCTCTCACCAGAGAGAATGCCCTTGCTTCAGGGTATGACGTTACTACGTCACAGACAGACACTCTCTGCACAGAGAAACGTGCTGTCTGTCCTTGAGTGAATCCTTAGCCATCAGGTGAATAAGGCACTGCTAGTCTCCCTCAGCTGCCTGTGGCAATAGAAGCAGGACTGAAATCACCAAAACTGCAGTCATCCCACATGTAAATGACAGAAAAGGAAATTGATTTCTAGAATGATCATTTCTCTGGTCCATATTTTTATTTTAGTAATTTAAAAATGACCTGGCAAGAATCATTTTGCATACAGCTAGGATAAAACTTAAATCTGAATGTGTGTGAAATCTGACTGTACAATAAATCTCATTTTACAAAGTTCCGTGCAAATAGGGAATGCTTGTGAATGTCTGCGAGTTAAATAAAGAAATATAAAACCTATGCTTTTGCCGTCATAACACTCCATTAAACTTGGATTTACAGGTTTGGCTGGATTTACAGTTTTAGGTCTGGTTAATGTATAATTTTAGGTTGGTGAAATTCTGGGTTTCTTTTGGTCTTCATCCAGTTGCTATCTCTATGTATGCTGCACATATCAGGTAGCCAAGTAATTCTTCCAACAAAATCCAAGGCATTGTGTTAAGACTTTGTACAGATAATAAGTAGTGTTAAGTAGCTATTCAATCCTGTACTTCTCACTTAGGCTGTGCATTTAGATCAGATAAGTGTATAGAGGGTCTGTGTTAACAGTGTAGGACCTACATTTTCTGTAAAGGGACAATGATGTATTTTAAGTAGGTCCCATGAGGCAGGAGCAGTTGAAATGAGTTTGCTCTACTTGTTGCTCTCCCCAATGTATCTTCTCCTGCATAGCTTGGTCTCCATGGGAATGGGGGGGAGGGGGAGATCAGGTGTCCTGGCACCAACCTCGTCTCCCTGTCCGGACACTGAGAAAGGCCTGTTTGTTCCCCATTTGGACTTGTGGCTGTGAAGAGACAATGAATGCAGTCTCTGACAGGATGGGAAGGGAGGACAGAGGTGTGGGCAAGGAGGGAGGTGGATGGATGTGGAGGAAGAGTGAGCCATGGGTTCCCAACTCTGCCACCTCTCAGAACCTGTACCTAGAAATGCATATGGGTCCTTTTAAACTTTTAAACAGGAAGCAGTGTGTGGCACTCTATCACCTCACAAACTGTATATACAGTACATGCATCTCACATTAAGTGAAAGTGATTTGTGAAGTGAAGTGAAGTAATATATCTTATCTATATTAATGAATGGGTCCCTCCATTAATACTCTGTTCAGCAATTAATAAGGCATGCTATATTGCCAAAAGCATGTGGGCATCCCTTCTAATTATTGAGTTCAGGTGTTTCAGTCACACTGATTGCTATCAGGTGCATAAAATAAACTACATAGTCATGCAATCCCATAGACAATCATTGGTAGTCGAATGAGTCATATTGAAATGCTCTGTGACTTAAAATGTGGCACTGTCATAGAATGCCACCTTTGTTACAAGTCAATGTGTGAAATTTCTGCCCTGATAGATCTACCCTGGTCAACTGCAAGTGCTCTTATTAGGAAATGGAAGCATCTAGGAGCAACAACATCTCAGCCACGTAGCGGTAGGCCATGCAAACTCAGAGTGTGACTGGACAGTGCTGAAGAATTTAGTATGTAAAAACTTTCCTCTGTTGCAGCACTCATTAAAGATTTCCAATCTGCCTCTGGAAGCAACATCAGCACAAAAAACTGTTTGTCTGGAACTTCATGAAATGAGTTTCCATGGATGAGCAGCTGCAAACATACCTAAGATTACTGTGCACAATGCCAAGTGTAGTGTACCAACTGGAGTGGTCTAAAGCACTCCATCACTGCACTCTGAAGCAGTGGAAATGTAGTAGTGATCTCTGTAGTGATGAGCTGTGCTGCATTATCTGGCAGTCTGGCATGCTTAAATGTAGAAATGTTAACAGCTCTAGTATACAAACTGGTCAATAAAATGAAAATAGAAACCTTATTTAAAAAACTTAGATGCTGTAATGTTCTTGGTTTGTCAGGCAGTTAAGGATATACTTATTGGCTCTGAAGTATGAACACCAGCATTAATTATACAGCTCTGTCAGTCAACTCTAAACGTTTACTATCTTTTTAACTTTAAAGCTTCTTGCTAAATATGAAACAGCAACTGATGCATTTTGTCTTTGGCTTCTTAACAGTCCCATTAAGCTCGTGTGTTAGGAGGTTGTTTCAAAGTCAGAGTAATTAGGTCATTTTTATATGCCATTGAGAAGTAATAGTGATATTCCCTGTAAGAGATTCTCATTCACTGTGTGTATATGTGTGTTCTGCACCAGTGAAGAGTCATCGGCAAAGTTAGCATGGTGACAAACCATAAAACCAAAATAAGTGTCGTGAAGTGATTTGGGCTTTATTGATGCACTGAGACCATCATTAGTTTTTATTTGTCTCGCAGACAGGAGTTGAGTCATCACTGCCTCACCTTTTGTCCAAGGCTAGATCCAAAGCAGTATGAGTGTTTATTCATCTCAGGCTCATTCAAATGCGGGCTGTGTTATGGAAAAGTACCCAGGTGCACCTGCTTGCTTAAGCAAAATCAACCCCTGGACATTGTCTAAATGAGTGATAAGGTATCCATAATGTTTGACTATTGCATACTCTATAGTGGTCTAATGTTTGTCTTTATTGTTAGCTTATTTTATGTCCGTACTGGCCCAAGAGACCAATTGTCAAAGCAAGTGCAGGATGTTTTCCAGGAAAAACAAGTTTTAACCAGTCACTGAATAGGTGTGACTGAAGTATAGGTGTGTCATAGTCTCTGTCCTGCTGAGTGATTATACCTCATTTGTAGTGGTACATATGAGAGCCTGCAGCACCTTTATCTTCCATAGTAGACCAGTATAAACATTTCTAGTGAGAAATATAAGAAACTTGTATTTGTATGTTAGAAGAATCTGGACTGAAACATAAGATGGGCCTATATGAGCATGGGAATGAAAGACTGATTTTTTGCTCTCACTACTGCTGTTTTGCATGCCTTTTGGCATTATTAAGGTGGGTTCAGATCCCTGTTCCACAGATGAAAAAATCCTGCAGTTCAGTATCTGGTGGTTGTTGTTTTTTTGTTGTTGTTTTTTTTGCTTGTTTTTTTAACCTGCTGGTGAGGTTGGGAGCAAGATGTAGACAATGTTCATATTAGCACCCAATTTTTCTCTTCGGTTTCACCAAGATTCTTCACCGTTTGGGGGCAAAAAAATATATCACAGACTTCGATTTTCAACTCTAGCACCTCAAGACATGCGCCAATGCCTTAATGGCTTCCACTGTGGAATGCTTGCTGCACAGCTATACTTTCAAACCCTGAGAAATGAAAGTCATTTTAACAGAGCCAGAAGTCTGAGTGTACCTGAGGTGCAGGTGACTGAGGTGAAAAGCAAAATTACAGATAAATGATGCCTTTATGTTTTCGACTGATGGGACCTGAAGGCTTGAGGAGACCAAGTTATGATAGAAGACAAGTCTGTTTACAAACCCATACATAGACTGTGCTATTATTCCTGTATGGGGTGTGACTGAGAGAGGGGATTATCCTTGTGCATAGTCTGAAACACTCTAAACTCCTGTGTGCTGAAAAATAGGCTGTGACTTTAGCCATAGACTCTTGAGTGCAGCACAGCACATTTGATTGACAGGGGCCATGGCCCTGTGTGGCATGTCTTGCGTTGTCTGACACATTTGGAGGTATGAAAGCAAGCAAAATCTATTTGGTGCTTTACCCTCCCAGGGTTGAGGTGGCAGCCTCGTAACTCTTTTGTGTAATGAGTACATGTCTGATTTATGGGCATTGATGATTGAAGTTTTATCCCAAACTCCAGAAGCATTTTGTCGTCTGAGGTGTCTGAGCTTTTGCATCAGGGTCAGTAATGGAAAGACTAAATGGTTATCTGCTAATACAATGCTTTTGTGGGTAGAAGGTAAAACATAAAATCAGTGTCAGCTAAAGAATACGTTTTTCAATATTACAATCTGCTAATTTTTAGGTACTATGAGGAGCCAAACCTGTAGTGTTGCCATGTATCCTTTAAAAGATAACACAGGTGTGCATGGTATATTTTTCAAAAAAAAAAAGTAACATTTTAACACCCAGGGTCATGATTGATTTTATTCTGTGTACTAGTTAGACTTAAAATTTTCTATTACCTTCAGCTGCTATGCAAGAGGTAGAGAAGAGGAAAGAGGTTATTAAGTTATTAGCACACTTGTCCTTAATGCAGTGTAGCCCTTGTTGGCCTAACATTTCTCCTTAGTTGTTCTAGGTTATCTAATGGGATAATTGCTAAAGATATCTTCTTAACTTAACATTTTATGATAAAGTTTCACACTTCCTTAACTTTGTATAAGATGCAATACTATGAAAGCACCAGTGTAGGGGAGATTGATATCCTCCCAGCTCTCTTTTTAATGCCTCTAGGCCAGGATAGTCTATTTGACATCTAGGTAAACAAATCCAACTGATAAATATAGTTTAGTAGGATTTTTTTTTAGATCGTGTTAGGAGTCTTAATGTAGCTCCCATTAAGACTCTAGAGAGCTCAGACCTTAAGATGACCTGGAAAACCAAACTTGTTTGCATCATTGTTTTGTTGTTGTTCCATGACTGTATGCATGGACCCAGACCAAACTTGCAAAGACAGAACCAGGCCTGTATCCCCACAGAGAACATTGCTCTATATTGATCCATTTTGTGTAGAAACAAGTGCACGATCGAGCACATGGAGTTTGAACATACAGACATATTAAAGATGCAGTTAATGAATAAGGAATCTGTTGGAGGTTATGCACACAGATCCAGGTTGATGAGAGAACTGAAGAGAATTTTCTTAGATATGAGTAAGTCATTGAGAACTTCTAGCTTAACTTTTGACAGTTAAGACAACCTTATTTAAAGTGGTTGCATAACTTTGATGTAAACGTAAAATGTTCCTTATTCTAATTCTAATTATTCTATTTTTGCAAATATTTTGCAAATGACGCAGATAAAAGAAAGAGGTATTGCAGACTGCATTTTTTATTTTCAAGCACGTCACAGAAACTTGTATATTGCCCTGAGTACACTCTTCTCATCTTGCTGTTTTCTTGCCAACAGGTGATGCTGGGTGATGCCAAGGTAAACGGTGCTCAAAGCCTCACCGATTTTGACCACAGAAAATGATAAGGGGAGCAATGAGAAACACAAGCACATTGGCAGCATGAGTACTCAAAAGGCTTTTGGTCGGTACACTGAAGAATTTGGCTTGATTCAGGCCCACCCTGAACATGGCAATCTACAGGACTGGTTGTCACTAGCAGACATAAGCCAAGATGACATATTCTCCCTTGAAGGCTGTGTACAGTAAGTAACTTAATTAGAAATAATCATGATATATACACACAGATCATCACATATCGTACATGATCTGTGCATATATTTCTTCAAATATGGTGAAAAGTAAGCAGTTCTGTTGATCTGGGTATTATTCTCCTGTCCATATCTAGTAGTTTGTGTCTCATAAGTCTTTGTAAATGTGCATCAGATTGGAGAGGAGGTGGAAGCTCTGGCACAAGTTTATGAAAGAATACTCCTGTTTGGATGATTGGTTGCGATTGGCAGAGAAATCAGCTGCCTCCCCAAACTCCAGCCATGTGCTATACACCACAGCCAAAGAGGAACTGCAGAAGTTTGAGGTGAAATGGTCACCGTACTTACACTATTCCAACATTTTTCTTGAGGCTACCTGACCACAGAAATAACCTAGTTCAGTGTCAATCTTGCAGTGTCTTCTGCACCTGGCAAACATTTTGACATAGTCTGCAGTGAAGGTGGATATTCTAACGTGTAGGCATTACTTAATATTATAAGAGAATAAAAACCTAGGATCAGTTGCCGTAAAACTAAATCATCCCAAATCCTTATCATGGTGTTATCATCAAGCGTTATTGAGCAGTGGTGAGTGCATTGAAGAGATCATTGCCATCTATTTCCACCTTTGATGGTCATCCAATTCATATCCAAAAATACTATTATGTGCAGAGTCCTGTTGGGATTTCCTTTCATATTACATTTTCATAGCCCAACTGTTGCAATTTTGTCCCCAGAGTCTGCGCACTGAGGCTAGACTGCGGTTGGTCCAGCTGGACAGTCTCAGCCATACAAGCCGTATCCTGTTGGGGCTGTTCCGGGGCTCTATGAAAACAAGGCTGATGGATTTGACCAAAGAGTGCGGGCACCGCTGGGACCAGCTTAGCACCACTTTGGACACTGTGTGCCGCCGGTTAAAGGTACATATGGCTCCAATTCCTCTGCTTAGAGATGGGTGTAAAATTATATGTATTTCTAAATCCCTGGTGAGATCCACTGCTTAAGAACATGTTAATCCCATTTTAATCTCATTATCTTTCTATTAATCCTGTCCTTACCTACCATTTCTATTCAACATTTTAGCCACAGTCACTTCTGAATGCTGTTAGCCTAATCTGAGCCTAATCATATCAAATCCACTGATGCAAAGTCTGTAAAGATCAGCACTTTTTTCCCCGCTCAGGTGTAATACATTAAGTAGTATGTGGACAGTCAGATTCAGTACTGTCTATATGCCTGTGTTTCCTATAGCACTTTGTGGTCCAGCGGGAGGACTTTGAAAGGCAGCAAGAGGAAATGGGCATCTGGCTGGCTGACATGGATCTGAAGCTGACTGAGGTGGAGCATTTTTCTGAAATGAGCACCTGTGCCAAAATGCGACAACTTCAGGTACACACAAACACACCAAAAGGCCTTAATCTACCAATGTTGCATAGAAACAAGCAAAGATCTATGCAGGCTGAATGATCTATGTCTGATTAACAAAACTGCAAAATGAGTGGTGTTTTGAGCACAACTGATGAATGAACTTCAGCTGAGTAGATGCAAACTCCCACCTATGAGTCCCCTATTTGCATGCAGTATGCATGCTTCATAACCCAATTTATAATCATGTACATCTTATGTTATAGGAAACATGCCTTTTATTTATGCACATCTTGTAATGGACAACACAGGGAACGCACTCAGAAAGCTACAGCTACAGTTTTGAGGAGAAAGGGGAGAATGCAGCTAAAAGCTCTCTGATTTCCTTAAACAGAAAAAAAGACCAATCACATTTCTAGAATTGGCTATACATGGTATGGCTAGTCTACATTATATTTTAGTGCTAACATAATGTTGAATAGTGTGTGTATACGTGCGTATCAAAATTCTAAAGCCTTAAAGCTTCCAGATTCACTCACAGGTACAGTTAAATGAACTCCACTTAAGGCTAGATTTTGATTTACATTAATACCCAAGTAATCAGATTTAACCAAGCCTTATCTATAAATATAGACAAGTTCCCATCCTGAGCCCCCAGAGAGTGCGGCATGTTTAAAGATTCTAGACATAGTTGCAGGCCATACGAAAGTTTTGAATGAGAAGGTGCAGAAAGGAATGAAATGAGACAAAGAAATGGAATCAATCCAGAACTGGAGTACTAAAGCTGAGTACCTAAGTGAATAAAATGTTTGCTGCATTTGTGCTAATATGAACTTATTTAATAACTGCAAAGATGCAGCAGTATCTGCATCCATGTCCTCAGCCTAGTGCAGTACAGTACTGTTACTCAATTTAATGTGTGTAATACTTACTTGAACTATATAAGATTAATTGATACTAAAGTAAATTGTTTATATTTTAATATGATGTATGCATTGTTATTTAATGTTATATGTTGTTTTTCTTATTAGGCTACTTATAGGCCAATTACAGTACGTGCTAAAAAGTATTGAGGCTGCTGATGTTGATTTTGCTTATTTAGCTAACAATCACAGAGATCCAGACACGAGTTTAATCTTACAGATACACCAAACAGCAGTGGAATTTGCATATTATATTTGCATTAATAAAGTAATCTTAAAAAAAACTATTATTTTTTTATATATATATA
>JAOVYU010000063.1:17131420-17167523 GCA_025674565.1 Synodontis membranacea | reverse complement strand
GCGCTGAACTTAAGCGGGAGATGCGTAGCAGACTCTCGCGAAGCAGCCTCTCCAACGTCTCGCGAGACTTCAGATCAAGTCACGTAAACGAATTATTATTTTATGTATCTAATATTTATTACAATTTTGTCAGTAACGGAGGAACGCCATCAAATGTAGCGTGAAAGTTGTTGTGAAAGTTGTTAGTGAAAGTTTTTTCACTAAAAATGTACTTGAGTAAAAGTAAAAGTACCTGTCTTTAAATATAGCCTACTCTAAAAGTACTAGTTACCCCATTTACCTCAAGTAAATGTAACGAAGTAAATGTAATTCGTTACTACCCACCTCTGGCCAGAGCATCATGTTTTTGGCAGTTTCATTTCTTTCAGTTGCAATTTACTATTGCTTTAACTGTGAAGGTTTATATTTGTTCATGCTACATACACAAACTTGTCATTACTCTGGTAAGCCAGCACAAAAACCTAAAGTGTCCATCTTTTGGTCCCATTAGTAATGACTGCTTAAAAAGGCTGTTTGAAGTAAATGTTTATGGGCACTTGAGATCAAAATGACTTCATCCTGGCCATTTCCCCTTTGGAAGGCCCATGCACAGGCTTCATCACTTCAGAATGGTCTGCTCGGATAGTGTCAGTGGTGTGCTTCATTTCACAGTGCTGCAGAGACTGCAGTCTAGCTGCAACTGCAGATGGAGTTTTCTTCTTAAATCACATTATAGTAAGGCATACAGCCATATAAAGTGAGCACTACTTCAGTCTGTGCTTTATTAGGGTCTCTTCTACCTCATTTTTTAAAGCATGTTTTTACATATGACTCATTACTCATCTTTGCCTGAAATCACCTTAATTTATATTGGTTTATATAAGGGGAAGCTATGTTTTAGTGGCACCATGAAAATAATTAATGAGGGATCTGAGTAGTTTTTACATTCCTAATTAGGCAGTCTGAAAGAAACTACATTTTTATTGCATTTGCTGGAAGAAGGGCTGGGGAAAATTCCTGGGAACAAGAATTTGTTGTGCTGATGCAAAGGCCGATTGCTTGCTGAAGCCTTGGAAGAACCACGGCAAGTGAAAAGCCAATTCAATTTCAAAGCAGCTCTCCTAATTTCTCAGTGCTGGCAGTTAATTGGCAGCTTTACATGGCTGGAAAAGAGAGCTGTGTAACTAACGGGCTCTTTAAAAGGCTGTTGTAATTGTGGGCACAAATATAAAACAGCACGCAGCAATGGGCCAAAACACAAGTAAGTAATGTGTGTGTGTGATCGAGAGAGAAAAGGAAGTAAAAAGAGAGAAACCCCTCATTAGTTAATTGAGCCAGGTTCTGTTTGTTTTTGGTTACGTTTTGGTGCAAAGAGATGCTGTCACATGCAATGAAAGTTCTGTTGTCCGTCTCTGGGAGCACTGTGACTGTGAGTGTTTTTTGTTCTTTGTGTCCATCTTCACAGCAGTGTTCAAGCTTTTATTCATCACCATTCACACAGGAGCACAAAGGGGAGGAGGTGAGGGAAGCTCACTATCTGGAAAATGTGCTTTTCAAGAGGCGCTCCTGCTTACCACACACTGACAACATGTGTTCCACCAAGTCACATGACCTCCAGTCTCACTCTGCCAAACCTTACCCAAACCCACAGGTGTATTCTCTCTCTCTCTCACTCACATGCATCAGACCACACCCCTCACACAGGTTGTTTATCTGCTCTTTTAGTGAACCTGGTGTCCTCGTTCTCCCTGATTGCAATAATGCTGCAGGTCACCACTGATTTCTTAATGCCATTTTGCACTTTGAAATTAAAGATGAAGTTAGTAGAGTGTAGCAGATTTGACTCCTTTTGGTCGAGGCAGTTGATTTTATGCATTTTGCACTTCTAAACCCTCTGCATATAATTGCACTCATAATGTTGTCTGATTGCAAATTGCTCATAAACAGCCGAGCCCCTGTGGGGTTACTTTGCAATCTTGTCTCTCATTTTCACCAGTTGCCATCTTGTCATTACAATCTTGTCTCTTACTTCCATTAGTGTATGAAGGAGAGACTGAAATCCAGTGATTCAGTGAGGGACAGCAGCTGCACTAAGACACACGGGTGAGCATTTTAACTGGAAGATCTTAGTGAATTGAAGATCAGCATATTGTTTAATTTTCTGTGTGTATGTCTCCATTCTCTTCTTAATTAAGGTTGTATTCGACTTTTATACTGTTATATTATATAGTCTGTGCTGTGTACAGGAAAATGTACATGTAGTCTCATTTCAAGGATATAGTATATTTCCTTTGATTCTGTTTTCATTTTTATTAGAATTGGTTCTTGAAGAAAAAAATCCTATTCAGGATTTTATGTCTATAGCTGATTGTAATCTTGTATTCAGTTTCTCCCAATTCATATAAAAAGGCACATTTAAGTTGGTCTTTTCTGAGCAGAGAAAGTGCTGTAAGAATAATTTGATAATGAAGTCATGATTTTCTTCAGAAGCGAACCCATTTTGCTCAGAAAATTAATTTATAGTGGTGCATTAGTTCGTGGCCTTTTTGATAACATTTTATTTGCGATTTTCTAAAATTAATACATGGTCACTCTTCAAAGTAATCACTGTTGGATTCTATGACTTTCTGCCATTTGTCTGGCAAAGAATGAATACCATCACAAAGTAGGATTCACTTTGGAGGAAATCTATTCAATTTCGTATATCCTCGCATTTTTTGGAGTGTTGGTGAGAGAGAGTATATTGCTGTGACCTAAACAAGTGGAAATCTGAAGGTGCTATGTCTGGTGACTAGGCTGGTTGCAGTAAACTTCCAAGGCTTAAAAGTCTTTTGTCGCTTTTGCAATGTGTGGCCTTGTGTTGTCATGAAGGAGGAAGATTATTTTTTTTTTTTTTTTTTTTGTCACTTAATTTGATCAATTGATCATGGTACCCTTCAACATTACATGGTAAACCTCAACATTTTCTCCAAGACCAAGCATCTCATTATAAAAGTTTGATGTATCTCTGCAAGTGCATGAGGAACCCACCTACCAACTTTCAGAATCTCTCATTGCCTTTAAACACCTTAGAACAGTAGAATGAAAAGTCTTGCCAGCTTCCTTGTTGATTGTGTCACAGCCTCATTCAACAGTTTCTGCAGCTCCTCTTCCGTTTCCTTTAGTTTACCACTTCTTGGCTTATCATCAATCTCTATTTCACCATTTCAGAATGGCAAACCAGTTCTTGATATTCAATAAACTTTGCATATTTTGTCTCTCATTTCAGTTGAGTTGTTTCCACTATTGAATAAGAATACAATGCAATGATGAATATGATTCTTGCTGGGCTCCATGCTTGATTGATAAATTACCTAAAACATATGCTTTTAATAAACATAAGCTTTTGATAAATAATTAAATATATTAACTAGGAATCATGAATGCCCTAATAACTTCATATTAAACATATACTAGCTTCATAGAACATATACTAGCTTCAGTAAAAAAAATTAAAAAAAAAAAAACTTTCCAAAGTGTTTCTAAAGGTGCAAAGCTTTGTGATGTAGTGTCTAAATACATGGGTATTAGAAATGGTCTTCTATTAATGTGAACCACAAGGATAGAGTATCAGAAGATTAGAGTTACTTTATTTTGATCTTTGTGGTTGTACAATTACTGGACTCAGCAGCTTTTTTGTGTTGCTTCTTCCTACGTACAGTGCCAACAGTCAACATCACCTTTGGTCACCAAATCTCCTAAAGCTGTTAGAGGTCCTGAAGTCTCCAGTTCTGCTCTGCATTCTGCTCGCCCTGTTTGTGGTTCTGGTCATCTTGCCCTTCTTAGTGCTCCAGGAGAATCAGTGCTACCGCTCCAACTCCCTGACACATTCCTTCCACCTAGCCTTGTGCTATGTCAACGGACCACCTCCAACCTGATTACTGCAGAGACACATAGGGTACCCCAAACCCAGTCGCATTTGAGAGATATTAAAGTATAGCCCCAGGGACAGAAGACAACCATCTGAAAGAATAAGTGAAAAAATGGCACAGAGTTGGGGTGAAGGACTTCACACATTAGGCTAGGTTTTATTAGGCACTTTGGAATTTGTACACAGAAAGATTTGGCTTGGAGCATTTCATTAAATTAAATGTCATCATTAACGACAAAGGTTTGTTTCAGCACTGGACTGAGTCATTGGAATTATAAGCATTCAGTGTCTTCATATGGGGATTGAAGAGTTGTATATTGCACTACCATTTCATCCAATAAGCAAGAAATTATTTATTAATATTTTTTAGAAGCAAAATAAATAAAGTATATTAAACTGTAGTTTGCACTGTGAACTGTTTTTGAGCCCACTGTCTCCAGAATGTCAGAATTCTCATGTTTATCACAAAGTCCATAAACTGGAACAATCCAGGGCTTGATTTCAGCTGACAAGTAATTTAAGGAATATATTTTTGATTTTTTTTTTTTATTATTTGCATCACTTGCTGTTCTTGTCTAGTCTATAGAAAGGTATGTCACTATTTAGATCCATTATCAGAACAGGTTATGGTGTAGATCAATGGGGTAGCCTTTGTGATGCAGTTATGGAGGAAATTCCTGACTAGTTTTCACAGTATTCTGATTAGTGTTCCATTTCACTAGTACATTGATTATCATTCCATAATGCATAAGTAAAGGTTAAGTGTTTTCCCAGCTACAAAATGTAATGTGCTACTATTATTTTTGCTGCATCTATGATATAAGGCATCAAAATAATCACCTTTAGAACTTTTCTCAGCCTATGTAATGCAGAAATTGAAGCAAATGGGTGAAACACTATGCCTGTGATGTACAGTACTGTGTACAAATTCAAAAAACTTTGATAAGTAAAAGTTTATGCCTACTGCAATGCCCAATGTAGCCTTCACTGTGAAACATTTGATAGGCCTAAAAATAATGATTAAACCACAAGATCAAATCAGATTTGGTTTTCTCTGTCTATTTCTTAAACTTGATTCAAATGCATTTGTGTGTTTAGATGAGCTCTAAGAAAAGGCTGAGAGCTTTTGATTAAAATGAAGAATCTGATCCAAATTGGATTTTTTACATTGAAAAGCTGTTTATCTAACAGCCTTGGACTATATCACAAGGAATTTTATTTATTAGAAATTATACTGTAGTATGAAAAATCTGACTGGGGGAAACTTCAGTGGGAACTCTTGCACTGCCTTAAAGTCAAGATCAGTACCAAGATCAGTGCTGTGGAGAAAAACTTTATTTTCATCATGGGGATATATTATAACATTAAAAATTTAATAAATAAATGAAAAACAACAGCCATGGCTGTAATGTTTAGTTCTGATGTGGAGTGATGCACGACATCATCCCCTTTGGGGGATATATGCAGTGTTGATCTCTCTGAGTTAGTGGGCACATTAAATAATGGTTTTGTGCAACGGCTGGAGAAAACCCAGAAGAGCAATTCAAATTGACTTAGCTCACAAACATTCTTAGCTGGAAGAATTTGTAGTTGACCTTTGAACCTCATAGCTAGCTCATAACTTGGAGATGAACTGGGAAAATAAAATCCAGTAAAATCCAGAATATGTATGTAGAACATAAAGGTAAATATTATAATGCCAGTGATGAGAGAAGACTGGGTAAATAAGGAGGTGCACAAAACAGAACTGTACTGCATAGATGAAGAATAGTGTTATATTTACCTCAAGTGAAATATCGTGTAAAAGCAACTGCAGACACTTTTATTTTTTTTCAATGAGGAATTTCTTCCCGCCCCTACAGAAAAATATTACATATATCCAAAGTGGAATATGCCGAAATGGGCTTCAAATTACAGTAAATATCATCAGTTATTGATGCACCACTATCCTTTATGTAACCAAAATTGGTTTATAAACTCATGCTGCTCCTCATTGCTCCATTTGGAAAAGAAGTTAGAAACTGACTGGTAAATATATAACAGTGACTGAGGAATTTTGTTTACCAGCAATACAATAAGATGACCATGTTGCACATTCTAACCGCAAACACCACTGGTTTACATTTATTATTATAAGCAATGTAATGATCTGTGACCATATGTGAATTTGTAAGAGAAGGTTTTGTGCTTCTCAAGTGTGAATTCTAACATCTTATATCAAAACCCAAGTCAAATAAGAGTCCTGTCTGCTCTCCTTGAACTAAAATTCTTAGGAACTTCAATTGTTCCAGTACATTTTGATAGTATGTCCTATTTGGATGCTTCATTGTCTCTATTTTCTGCCAGCACCAATGGGCTGAGGCACTAAATAAACATAATGAGATAGCATTGTGCTTATCAACAAAATGGATCACCATTGGTCGAGACTTTGGCTCCTTACTACCCCTCCCAGCACCCCCATGCAGCAGAGCCCTGCTACAACAACAACAGTGATCAGGATTGACAGCCTGTGCACACATAAAGAGATTACGTAGAAATCCCTTGGATGGCATCCCTTTAGGACAGCAAACATTTAGATGGCCATAACAGCTGCAACTCAGTGTTACAGTGTCACAGTTAACCCTTCATAGCTGGAGCCTTGTTAACCAATCAGCAAATCTATAAAAGATGAATGAGTTATGCAGACCGCCCAGGTCATCTACCATAAAACTGGGATAAAATATCCTGGAAACCGGAACATGGACATCCCCCACTAAAAGATGCTTAACCAGCTGGCAGGGTGCCATACCTCTACATGATCAAAACTCACTGGAGCTAAACAGGTGTTTATTATCATCACATTGACCACCAGTTAACCAGACCTGCCTCTGGTCAGATCTCAGACGTGGTGTAGTCTCCTCCTGTTGGGATTGATAGACGGGTTGCAAAAAAATATGAGCGGAAACTGAACACAACTCATTATAGCCAGTGTCTGTTGGGCATGGGCTAGACCAGAATGAAGTATTCTAGTGCCATCTATTTCACATAGTGAGGCAGAAACCTAATTACTCCGTTTAATGTCCCATGGAAGTGCCATTAACTAAATGACTCCCCCAAAAAAGGAGAGTGCATTTCAACAGTGAGTATTTTCAGTCTAAATGTTCATGGATGTCTCAAATCTGAATTAGAACATACTGTATATGTGCAGACTTTTCTGCTGAGGGAGTAAGCAGCCTTTAATTCCCCTACACCAAATCTTGAGTTGACAATGACAGTAAGCTTGGCTCCCCCCAAGTCACCCCCCACCCCTCCTGCTCTGCTCCCTGTCCTGATTTATGTGAATGGATCTTGTGAGAATGTTTCAAGCTGGCAGCACCACAGTAGAGAGCTTTAGCGCTTTCTATTCTTAAGCCTGCCTGTGCTTCTATGTGATGCATGCTTAGTTATCTCATCCCATCACATACAGAGTCACATGGTTAGAGGTACATAGTAAGTCAGTGCTTAGCTTCTCCTCATGGACCTACCTGAGCATGACGTTTACAGCGGCATGCTCTGGCACGTGTTGGTCCGCACATCCTCACATCAGCAGCTTCGTAAAAAAAAAAGACGTCTACACAGCAGATGAGAGTGCAGGAAATGGACTTGACAGGCATCGCCATGAGCTTGATACAGCCTTCAGCTGAGCCTGTCATAGCGGCAGCACCCAACCCCCACATCACCCCTCCACTTATACACAAACACTGCCACCACATATTAATAAGACACACTTCTTTCCCGCCATTGCTTTGGCCATTCATAACAACAGCAGCGGCTCTCCATGTTGGACCCACTGTCAATCCCTGAGCTCACGAGACATTAGAAGTGTGTGTTTACAGGCTCTGTGTTTGGCCTGTACAGGCTACCAAGCTTTCATTGTGTGATCTGTTAGTGCTTGCTTAGGATTTTTTCTACAAATAGATACTTGAACAAGAACAAGGGAAAAGTATGTTATCTGCACAGCATTACTGCCTTCCCTGATAGTGACTTCCAAATGACATTGAGTACCCAATTGTCAAAAAATATCCATATTCTAATTGGATCAGTTATTGTTGTAAGGAACAATAAAAAAAAAAGCTTTTTTTTCTTGGTTGTCCACATTTATCTCTTTTTTTGCCTGCGGATGGGTAATAATATGAGTAGTAACCGACTAATCTGGTGTTCTTTTAATCCCATCTACAAGCACTTTATGTGTCCTGGATTTATGATGAACATGGGCACTTTCTGAACCTGAGCAATCATATAAGATCTGACATATGAATGAAATGATTGTAGCAGGCTTACTGGTCTGAAAATGAAAGCTCAATACATGAACACATTTTCTTCTGATGATTTTATAAAATATTAATCACGAAACAATGCAGTACACATTTTATTCTGTCAGGAGGGCAAATTGTGCCACATATTAAAATGGAGACAAATCCAAAGTTGACATTCACACTAAATGGCCTGTTTAATTTCTATTTCTTGCCTCACAGACTTGGGTTCTCTGCTTTTTATCTTTCTTTTGTCTTGCACCCAACATATTAGGATGACCACTGTACTTGGTCTGATGCACAACAGCCTGTCAATGGGTGACCATCATCATTTATTTAATACTGCAAGATCTATCACCTGCCCATGCCTTAAAAAACTGTCCTTTGTTTGTCGTCTTTTCTGGTGTGGTAGTCAGGGAGATAATTCAACAAAGGACTCGCATACAAAGAACAAAAAGAAATTCAAACAAAAGACTTCTAAACAAAAAAAAATTCTATTAGTTACATTACAGGGCTATTTAGGCAGAAATGCAAAGTGCAAAAGTGCAAACATTTCAGTCCATATTGGACTTTCCTCAATGCGAAAAGAGCAATGCACGATGAGGAATTCTATATGTGGGTTACTCTACAGGTGCACCTAATCAGTGATCTGGGGCTTGTAAAAGCCTATATTAAGCCAGTTGCCAGCAGATCAGGTCATTACAAACACATCAAGGTAATCTGATTCCTTCTGTCTAAATTTATTTTGTTCTTTGTGTGTTAGTCCTTCTTTGTTGCATCATTGGTTTGTTTTGGTAAAGACTAACGAAAATGAAAATAGCATGTTTGGTAATGTGGAAGTTTTGGTAATTTTGTAAGTATGAACAGATTAAGTAATATGCACAGTAGAATACCACCGCCAAAATTTTTCACTTATTGTAGTATTTTATAATTTATTTTTCAGTACCAGCATAACACATGATTTAAAAAATAATCATACTTCACTAAAAATCTCAGCATACTCAGTAGTATGCCTAAGTAATGTTCAAGACCTACTTCTATGCTTATTTTCTTATAGTAGTGTATCTTATATACACCAGTAAGGCATAACATTATGATCACCTGCCTAATATTGTGCTGATCCCCCTTTTGCTGCCAAAACAACCCTGACCCGTTAAGGCGTAGACTCCACTGAACCCCTGAAGGTATGCTGTGGTACCTGGCACCAAAATGTTAGCAGCAGATCCCTTAAGTCTTGTAAGTTGCATGGTGGTACCTCCTTGGATTGGACTTGTTTGTCCAGCACATCCCCCAGATGCACGATTGGACTGAGATCTGGGGAATTTGGAGGCCAAGTCAATACCACAAACTCGTTATTGTGCTCCTCAAACCATTCATGAACCATTTTGCTTTGTGGCAGGGTGCATTATCCTGCTGAAAGAGGCCACAGCCCTCAGGAATACCATTTCCATGAAAGAGTGCACATGGTCTGCAACAATGCTTAGGTAGGTGGAACATGTCAAAGTAATATCCACATGGATTGCAGGACCCAAGGTTTCCCAGCAGAACATTGCCCAAAGCATCACACTGCCTCCAGTGGCTTACCTTCTTCCCACAGTGCATCCTGGTGCCATGTGTTCTCCAGATAAGCAATGCTAACTGCTTCAGCAAACTTCCTCAGCGATTTGAGCTACAGAAACTCATCTGTTGGATCGGACCATCTTTCGCTCCCCACGTGCATCACTGAGCCTTGGCCACCCATGACCTGTTTACCTGTTCACCACTGTTCCTTCCTTGGACCACGTTTGATAGATGCTGACCACTGCAGACCAGGAACACCCCACAAGAGTTGCAGCTTTGTAGATGCTCTGACCCATTCATCTAGACATCACAATTTGGCCCTTGTGAAACTCACTTAAATCCTTACACTTGCCCATTTTTCCTTCAAACACATCAACTTTGATTACAAAATTTTCGCTTCCTGCCTAATATATCCACTAACAGGTGTCATGATGAGATAATCAGTGTTATTCACTTCACCTGTCAGTTGTAATAATGTTGGAATATGTACGCATTATGGATAGCCTATATATCCATAAAAAAACTATCAAACATATCATTTTCCCACCATAATGTGGGAAATTTTAATGTGCAACTTAGCAACTTATATGATGCTGCTAGACTTTACTGTCCTAAATCACCTAATGTCTTTCATTCTTAATTTGAGTAATAGATTAATTTTCTTTGACAAAAAAAATCATATATTGTATTCCAGGTCTACATATGAAGTGTACAGTAGACTATAATCTAATTGATGTTCTTCCATTATCTATACAGTTTATCTGTCAGTGTGGCAGGGAAGCTGAAGACGAACCCATCTGATTTTGGGGTGAGAAGTGGGGTACACCCTGGGCAGGTCACCAATATGTTGCAGGACTAACACAGAGAAATGAACAAACATTCACACTTATGGCCAATTTAGAGTAGCTAGCTGAATCTGTATGCTTTGGGCTGTGGGAGGAAACAAGGGCACCTGGAGGAACCACACACACAGGCATGGAGAGAACGTGTAAACTCCTCAGAGAAAGGCCCCATTTAGCTGGCAGGTTCAAACCCAGAACCTTCTTGCTGTGAGACAGCAGGATTAACCACTGCACCACCATTGTGCCACCATGTAAACTGTATCGTATATTGTTTATCGAACCTAAGGTGTAGGTCTACATCATTGAATATATCATACCATTCAAGCCCCATTCATGTAACTGCCCAGTAATTCAGTTGGTGATGAATAAACAGCCACTGACCAAGCAGGTGTAGTAGCCTAGTGACTGCCATCCATCCGCATATTAGGGCATATGACATTTTTTTTCCTTAGAAGAGGATCGGTTCTAAACGAGACAATCTCAGGTATAAAAGGGTCTCAGTTAGTGAACAATCTCAGATACAAACGGGTGCGATTGCAATAGGGTGTGTGAGTGTTGAAGGGGCGGTTAACTAGTTGCTAGGGGTAACGGGGTTGAGCTGGTTGGGGTGTGTGTGTGTGTGTGTGTGAATGACGCCAACGCGACCCTCGAGTCCCCGCGCGCTTCTCTACACGGGGGTTGGTTGGTTAGCTGTAGTGAGGCGCGGGGAGGATGCGAACGGGGATTTAGTTTCTCTGGCTTTTCCAGTCTGCAGCAGATTATTCCCTTTCAGCAACACCCAGCAACGGATTTAGCTTCCCAAAACAAGGTAAGGTGAACAGTTACTTAAAATACTCGGTGGGTTTGTATATTAAAATGTTTTCATGCAACATGTCTTAACTCATAGCTGTTGTGTTTTTTTGTTTTTTGTTTTTTTTTTGTTTGTTTTTTTTTTCTACCAGGAGCGCACTGTGTCTTTCTGCAGCCTGATGGCTTTGATTAAGAACATGCGCATGTGCGCGTCTCTTTAATTCGGCTATGTACAGTCGCGGTGCTGGTTAATGATTTTTATTTATTTATTTATTTTATTTTTGGGGCGACGTAGAGTGAAAGGGCAGACGTCTGGATTGATAGGACATTATTATTATAACAACACCTACCATGAATGCGTCGTTATTCTGAATCCACCGTGGTTAGGGTATTGTGGATTTCAGCCTATATTACAGGTCTGTATTTTATTCCTGTCGGCTTGCATATATACGGTTGGAAAGCAAGCATGTGTTTAATGGCTTTGTTTGCTGAAGCAGACGGCACCATTCGTTCGGTCAACTTCGCCGAGCGCGCGCCAGACTGTCTTCTTGAAACATTATAATTAGAGTCACTCAAGTGTGAATTGGAAAGAACCGCGCTCGATACGCTTAAAATGCATTCCTCTTTATTTTCATTAAAATAAAAAACACCATTTATGAAATGTTCGCTCAGGCACAGCAAATAACCTATTTATACAACGTAGCTGCACCTGCGCCTTATAATCGTGACGTTACAACAGTCTAGGCTACAGTGACGACGGGTTTTGTTTGTGTGTGTGTGTGTGCGCGCGCAAGTTGCTGTTGTTTTCCCGCTGCATATTGATTTGATAATTTACCTGCTTATTCACAGCGTTAAGTTAAAGTTACACGTAATCACTGCATCGTTTGCCTTTTTTAAGAGCGTGTTAATTCATAAGCACCTCAGTTTTTAAATCGGCGATTTTTGCGTCTGCCCATTGTTCAGGATGTTTTCAAGAGATGCATGACTCATTGTCTGTTCGTGACGTTTTGACCAAGTCGCTCGTTTACGTCATCAATTTAAACCCTATAAGTAATCTATTTTGGTTTTTATAGCCTATGACAGGCATTTTTGTACAAAAGGAAGGGGGTTGGGAATTACATTAGCATTGCAAATAAGCTTTTGAAAACCACGGACACCTGCTGTCTCGAGCATTTGCATTGCCGAAGCACCCCCTCCCAGCTATCACCCCCCCTGCACACACACACACACACACACACGCTCCTGCAACGAGGTTCGAGTCCACAGTTTAGCTCAAATCGAGGCAGCTTCTGCAGACGGCCCCCTCTCTCCCTGCTTGCTTTATCATAACAAAGGCAAGGGGCCAAAACGGCTTGTCGATGAAAAGAGAGAACAAAACCCTCCAGGTTGAATTGTTCGTGTGTCATTCGGATGGAAAAGCGCGGACTCAGGCGACGGGACGCGTTTAGTGGCGGCGCAATGAAATTAAAATTGCAGCACACTCAGTTGTTGACCTGTCTTTGCTACTGTAACTGTACGGTACCAGCACAGCTGCAGAAACAATCACAGGGCAAATCGATTAGTCTATAATGTACGGCCGTGTGTCTGTCTTGAGCTTTAGCCTACCACTTAAGCTTAATGTTAACTATTTTCAAGTTGAAATTGGTTCGAGCTTCAGAAGAAATTCAGGAAAGCTAAGATATTGAACCATAAAAGAAGCCTCAGTGGACTGAGAAGAAGGAGCCTAGTGTTAAGAAGGCAATACAGCTTGACCCTGGGTGAAGCATTCATTAATAAAATGGGCTCTTTCATAGTCATGTAGACAAAAATATAAAGGGCTTTTTTTTTTTTTTTTTTAAACAAAGGACTTTTTTTAAACAAAGGACAAAGGACCATCACAATAAATTGGAATATGCAGAAATTCTCACCAGCTGGACTTTTAAAAGTGCCTCCAGGAGCCTTGCCGCAAAGGTTCTTGAAACATGAATAGCTCATTAGTGAATATATCCTAGTGAACATAAGTATGCATTAGCAAATTTTTTGTAGTGAACTTAAGTGTGGATGATTTTTAATCAGCCTGTTGGCTAACTATAAGTGGAGGATTCACTCTCATCCCTTTTACTTTTGTTTTATGCCAGGCTATCAGGTTTTGATCGGGCAGTGTGCAACGTCTCAAAACAGTGCTGAATTCCAAACAAAATCACTGAAAAGCATTGCAAAGCATTGAACATTGGTGACTCAATAAATTGTCTGATGCATACTCCCCCTGCACACAACCATCATAATATATCTACTTTTTCTGCCATTCATAACTTGAAATCACAATTTTGGTCATCGCATTAGGGATGTTTATTCAAACTCAGTTTGACTATGAATAAGAAGACATGTTTAGTATCTAGAAGTACAAGGGGGCAAATTGCCTTGACAATTAATTTGATGTACTCTCACTTTCCTCCCTCTAGATTTGAGACCCAGCTTCTCCACACAGAAGAGGATGCAGAATTCCTTGTTTTTTGTGGGAATGCTATCTAGCACAGCTGGCTATCGATGAACTCTGTTCCATAAGTAATATAAGAAAAAAAAGTGTCTTTAAGTGAAGGAGCTCCAAGAGCAGTTTTTGATATGGCGGCAACAGAGCCCAACACAGAGCCAGTCCAAGTGGATGTTGGGGAGACCAAAGCTGAGGAGGAGTCATCAAATGCAGAGTCATCCCTGGTTCCAGCTGAGGAAACACAGCCTACCACTGAGGCACCCCAGACCACAGAGTCATCAGGAGATAACAAAATCAAGCCAGCCTCAGAGAAAATCTGGGATTCTTTTTTGAATAAAAGTGGGCTTGGAAAAGTAATGGGAGGGAAGAAAAAAAAAGAGCATAGTACAGTAACTGAAGAGGTTCTTGCAGAAGATCCAGATAAGGCCTCAGCCACAAATAAGAATGATCAAGGGGAGGAAGCAGATCCTAAAGATATGTCAACTAATCAGCTAGCAACTGAAGCAGCAACGGATGGCCAAGTTATTGAAAAAGTAACAGACAATGAGGAAGCTATCCAAGAGCAGAAGGCATCTGGTGCCAAGCCAAAGCAAGGAGAAAAGTCCAGTGTACGTGATTTCATTCGTAATCCTGTTGCCAAAATTTTCTCCCACAAAAGCACAGAAAAAAAAGAAGGCTCAGGTGAACTATCAAAACATGGAAAGGTTCGGTCAAAATCTCTTGACAGATTGGAGGATGCTGATGCTAGCACAGCTGTGGTGGACCAAAACGAGGACCCACAATCACCAGAAGAGACAGATAAGTCAACTTCCCAAACTGCAAAACCAATGAAACGCTGGCATTCCTTTAAGAAGCTTATGGCACAGAAGAGTCACAAGAAAAGCACTGATGAAGGCAAGGATGCAGAAGGAGCAGACGGTGGTAGTGCAGATGCAGCAGGGGACTCTGGGACACTGGACTCAACTACAAAATCAGAGCACACTGGGCAAAAAAGGTGGAAATTGAAGAGGTCATGGACTTTTCAAGGTCTAAAGAGAGATCCATCAATTGTTGGAATCCACAAACCAAAGGACAAAGACTCTTCCGATAATCTCAAAGATGAGAATACCCCGGATGCAGATCAGGGGACCACACAAATTTCTGAAGATTCAAAGGTATCAGGTGATGGAGAAACTCAAGGGAAGCCCCATGCAGATTTAGAAGAAGATAAAGAGGCAACTGTAGCAGCAATTGCAACAACACATGCAAAAATTGCAGACCAGCATTCAAATGATATCTGGACCTCATTTAAAAAGCGAGTAATTCCCAAGTCAAAGAAAGCAGCAGATGCTGGTGGAGAAGAGGAAGAACCAACAGGTGAACAAGAACAGACTGAAGAACCACAGGCGGGTAAAGATTCAGGCAAGACTGCCAAGTCAAAAAGGACACATTTCAACCGTGCGGTTTCACTAAAGAATTTCATAATGCGTAAGGGGAAGAGTACTAGCATGGATATGGGGGATGGCTCAGCAGTACAGAAAGAGAATAAAGGGGAAACTAAAGACATGGATGGCTCTGCAGATACAGATGGGGCAACTGACCTCCCACAGGGTGGATCAGAGGACCAGGCTGCCGCACCAAGTGAAAGCAACAACGGAGCTCAGGTGGCAGACGAGCACAAATGTTCTGATGGAGAGGTTGAGTCCCTCCCAAGCATACCATCTGGTGAGAAGTCAGACATGCCTCACTTATCATCAGAGGGAGGAGACCAGACAGAGCCAAATGTAGAACACAAGACCAATGGTGAGAACGGATATTCAGGTGCTGCAGCAGAAGACACCACAGCACATCATAATGAACCTTCTGTCCAGGTAGATGTTGTAAAGGAAGAAGAGACAAACCAGGAGGACATCAAGTCTTCTAGTGACAAAACCTGTGCAAAGGATGGGAAGATTCTGAATCAAGATGGGAACTGTGGTACTGAAAATGCAGTTGCTGAAAGCGGTGAGTTTGAAGCAACAATTGACTCCAATAACAAGACACAACTTGGGAAGACAGATTCTTTAGTGGGATTAGGTGCTAGTATTGGGTTAGAGACTGGGGTGTGTTGCAGTCCTGACAATGGAGGGTCCTTTTCTGAGTCAACAGAAAACAGTGATGAGCCAGATGACCAAGAAGAGACCCTGAAGAGGATGTTTTATCAGGCTGCAACTTCCATCGTTCAGACTGTTTTACTGGCAGCCACTGACCAGTTAGTCAAGGAGAAGGATTTCCTGGACAGCAGTCCAAAATTCTCTCAAACAAACCATGACAATTGTACAGATGTTGATGTTGGTTACTGTCACTGAGCAAACAAATTAGATGCCCTTTTATTTATTCTGGTTCTTTGTAATACAAGTCCTCATCACTTGCACCATGGACAAACTCATTCTTGCATCATGGACAAACTTAAACGTTATTAACATGTAATACCCCAACCACTCCTACCCCCTTCCATTGTTTGCAGCCTTGTATTGTATTATTGGTGGGAAGGAACATGGTTTCATAGATTCTGGTCTTTTTAACACTAGTGATGCTTCTTATCACGATTGATATCCCTAAATAATATAATTAACCATATTGTAGGATGTTGCCAAGTGTGTGTTTTCATGTTAAGACAGCAACAATTAAAGGGGGTATTTTACTTCGAGTTTTGAGTTAGGTCTCCTATTTGAAATGCTATTTGTGGTATTTTTATTACTGCAAAAATATTTATAATGTATGTGCAAAATTGAAATGCATTATGTATTTGAATACATATATAAATTGTAATATATTTAACCTCTTCTGTTATCATTCACCAGAAAAAATGGCGGGAAACGTGTGAGGCCAAACAAAGAGGATTAGATCTCCATGGGAGTCGTTCAGCGTGGAGCTTTGCCCCTCCCCCTCCCCCCCCAAAAAAGAAGTAATCACACGTTTGTCACGATTCACCATGGTGAGAAATGCAATCCATATAGCTAAAAAAAAAAAAACTTGAAAAGCAATAATTCAGTCATCAATCAGCACATTACATTACTGTCAATGTTTTGCTTGTCTTCTAGTGAGATTTTATATTATTAAAAATTACATTCCTTTGAATTGTTAATCTTAACGATCACGTATTATGTGATCATAAAGACTGTTAGTTTTATATTAATTGCCATTCTGTCTGTTTGTAGCTTTCCTTTCACTAGGAATATCAATGTGATACACATTTCAGATAACTCCAGACTGCCCCCATTGTGGATTCAATATGGAATGTGCTCTAATCTCTGTGCTTGTTTTTAGACTATGTTGTGTACATGAATAAACCACAATAAAACCCATTTGTCACTCTCTGGGCCCGTTTTATATTTTATCTTTATGCATAGAAATAAACCCATGAAAACCAGCCATTAAATTTTGGTTTCCATACATATAAACATTAAATATAGTAGGTCATGCTTTTTTTGTATTAGATTAAAAAAAATTCAACTCCCAAATGATCTTAGAATTGAGCTTACATTCATTTGATTGTGGTGCCATACAGTTTTGTGTTTCTTATTTAGGATATCATTACTAATAAATACACTATGACCTAAAGTTTCTGCACACCGTTCAGCCACAAGTGCATTAGTGGATATGTCTGGCAATGATGTCAGGTGAGGAGGTCTGGGGAGCAGCTGGTCTCCCAAATTATCTCAAAGGTGCTCAGTGGAGTCTCACTGGTCAGAGCTGTGTGTAGACCACTCAGGTTATGCCACTTCAAACTTGGCAAACCATGTCTTCATGAACTTTGCTTTGTGCACAGACATTGTCAAGCTGGAACATGTTCAGGCTAGCATCCAGTTTCCAGTGTAAACGGTAGCATTAAAATTTCCAGTGATGGGAAAGTTTAATGCTACAGCTTACATCAACATCCTACAACTTTGTGGCAACAGATTAAGGACGGCCTACATATGGCTGTGATGGTCAGGTGTTCACAAACATTTGGCCAAATGTGTATCTAAAAAATATTTAAAATGTTTTGCTGATACAGCTCACACAATCTCAGAAGGCAAAGTCTGATAACTTACATTAGATCATTAATAAGAACCAGCCTGAAGAAGAATAAACAGTAATAAGAATAAGAAATAATGACTAATTGTAATGGGAAGGATAACCATAAAAACAGCTCTAGCATTTAACCACTGCTCATTGGCTAACAACAGACTGATGCCTTAAGACTAAAGGGTCTCAGAAATCTATATATTGACAGCTAAACAATGAACTTGAATTTAGCTGCTGATGCTATATCAACACTCCCCTTAAGGCCTGTTTTTTATCTACCTACCTGTAACCGGTTTAAAATACAAATGCATATGCATGCATAAAAACTGCACCTCTCCATAAAAAAGGCAGCTGAATCATAAAGTAATTTGCCAATACTAAGTGGTACACAGTTACGGCACAAAAAGAAATCATAATAATTTTAAAACATTGTGGTGACGAAATCAGACCTTTCCAGTTTGCATCACTGAACTAAAACCTAACTTATCTACTGCTGTTATTCTCACATATCCTGGAGCAAAGTGTGTGTTAGCTATAATTCATGGAACATTAAACCCACTTTAGATAAATTTCTCTTGAAAAGCAGTCTGTTCGATCAGTAAGAGTCCAGACACATGACACTAATGGCCATGTTAGCTGAAAATACAGTAAGCAAAGACAGTTTGTTAAAGGTAAAACTTGATGTGGAAAAGATACTCATCTTAAGAAGTATAAATAGTGTGTTTTAATCACATTTTATATCTCATATATGTAAACAAATGTCAAGTATGATTACAATTTGGGTTGAAGAAGCCAAAACCTTCCCGATGAAAATTTAAATACAAACAGGTAATACAAGCAAAACAATAACCGTCCCATCAGTTAGGTACCTTCATTATTCACATCCCACATATTTACATACATCACATCAATTCAAAATAAAATAAGTGTTTACAGTCACAGACACTCAATATTTACAACTCATACACACAGAATAATTCTATTCCATTTTTGACATCTCAAATTTTGTGGTCATGATCTCCTGCAAAAAAAAAAAGAAGAAAAATATTACAACTTCCTGGAAAAAGAAAAAATATTTATAAATATATAATATAAACTATATTACATGATGGTGCATACACTATTGCATAAATGCACTGCTCCCATTAGATTAGTGTTTTATTAGCACTGCGTAATGTGCCTTATCCTCTTCTAACAGGCAAGATTTTATAGGCTGTAATAGCAAAGGAGCATCTCTAAGGCAAGCTTAAGAAAGCTGTTACAAGTCAAGACAAAAGCACCAAAGCTTTGGTGCTCTCATTGTTCTCAGCAGAAAGAAAATAACCAAAAGGGAGAGAGCAAGGTTAAGTGATGTGACGTGGCTGGCTGATCGCTTTCTGCTCTACATTAGGAATGCAGAGTTCGCCCACTTCTGGCCTCACACAGTATTACACAGAATATAATGAATAACCAGTGGAAGGTGAATAACTGAATAGCTTTCACAAGACTTAATACACAATTCACAGTATTTTTTCCCTTTAAAATAGATAACAGATTTACATTTATATAAATTTTATACGAGCTGAATAACTCTCCTCAATGTGACCCAAAGTGCACTGCTGTTCTCACTGACCTGCTTTTATCACATGACATATCACATGAAAAAAGACTATTACATTTGTTCAACGAACGCTGTGTGCAATTATTTAAACATCATTTTACTGAGTGACTATTCAGGATCTTTTGAAACACATTCATCCATGTGTCACACGTATATAAATTCCCACAGAGGATTAAGTAACATACCTCATCTGAGTCCAACAGAGGTGGCAGTGCACTACATGGCAAAGAAAATGTACACAAGTTAGATTTTTGATGGCAACCACTATACAAAAAAAATACAATATTTTTTTCACATTTGTTAATGTATGAATCAAGGCACACCGAATACAAATAAAGTCTATTAATATGTATGTTAATATCTATGGCGTTCATAAGACTTACACATCAGCCATTGAAGAAGGGATGTTTTCCTCAACCCATTTCAGATCTTCATCCTGAGGACGCCACATTAATTTTTATTATTAATTTGTTCGTTCAATGGTTAACCCTTTCAGGCTCAAATTAAGTTTTAGTAACAGGAAAAATCTGTTTAACTGTTGCAAATCAGCAACACCTGCCTCGAGAGGCCTGTAGTGTTCATCTAGCCCATATGTAATGAGATGTTAAAGATCAGATTTGTGGGGGGTTTTGGGCCTCTGAAAGAAAAGTCTCTTACCACTTTACTTGGCTTTGCGCTTCCATTGGTCTCTGATTTAAAACCTCTCATTTTTACACCCTCTGTGAATTAAAAATAAATGCTTTTAACGGAATGACATCAATTAAAAAAAATAAGGAAAAACACTTTTACTTGTAAACTTCAACTACAAAGCCAATAAGGTACAAAGACAGGTATGAATATGATACTGAAGGTTTGTATTGTTAGAAGAAAAGCCAGAAACATGTTCTGATTTTTACCAAAGGCTTCGTTCATTAGTTGCTCTGCCTCCTCTTCATCACTAACCTCATCCACCAGTGGGCTAAAAGCATACCTGAGCAATTTAAAGAACAAAACTCATAACTCAATATCTTGACCTCTTTGTCATCACTTGGCCTATTTACTTTGATTTTAAACATTAGTGTTCAAGGCAGTATCATGGCAGAAACATCAGATATTCAAACAGAAAGCTTTCAGATTAATAAGATTTAAATAAACCAGTTGTGCAGTATACATCAGTCGACCAGTTTTAACTTGGCAAAATGCCCCCTTTCTTGGATTATGAGCATCCAATTATGATGACATAGATATGGATGTTTATGTACAGTTTACCCAGGTATGAATGAGTCTAGATGATATAAAGGCTAAAGCCATCCATTTTAATCAATTTAAACTAAGGAGTGACCTACCCTTAAGTGACCATAAAAATCGTGTACAAAGGGATGCGATGTAAAATTTGACCACATTCTCTTCAGATCATGTATAGTATGTGTAATGGCTTGGTGAAGTAGTACATTTCACTAAACCTTATCTTTTTTTCTTGCAAAAACTGCAAAAGTCTAAACTGGACAGCAAATCTTGTAACCCTGTGATCAGATGACTGTGCACGACATGATTGTGCACACATCTGATTACAAATCTTAGTGAAAACAAGCAGATTTAAAAAAAAGAAAAAAAAAAAAAAAAAGCTTCAAAAAGACAAAGGTTACTTTTAGAATTTGTCATAACATTATCAGAGGACCATTAATCATGTTATTTGCAAAAGGTAACCAATGACTGGACTTTTGAGTGTTTTACCTCTGATTGTTGGCAGATGGCCTCCACAGGAACATGATGACAAGCAAGATAGTAGAGAAGAGAAAACGCCAGAATGCATCATCTATCCACATCTCCCTCCAGTCCTACAGGAGACACGCAATACCGAGTAGCATTGATGATTACAGAATAGTCCACGAATTAACTTTCTAATTAGAAATGAAGTATCACATTTATCGTTGTTTATGGAAAAAAAAAAAAACTATTCCTAACAAAAAATAAATAAATACAATAAAGCAGATTTAAAAAAAAAAAAAAAAAAGAGAGAGAGAATAAAAATCCAACTGTCTAAAAAAAAAATGATAATAGCACAATGGGGTTACCATCCAATCAGTTACTTGTTGCTGTGCAGTTTTAATGTAACAGTGCGACACCACTGGCTGGTATGGAAATGCTCTCTATGAAATGTTTAATCTCTGCTATGAAACATGAATCTGTTTAAACATACTGAATATCCCTGGAATAAATGCAATGGTAAGATAATTCTGTTTATAACAGCATGTCTAGATATTATTCTTCCTTATTTGAAAGTAATTAAATTACACTCACAGACTGGCATTTTGATAACTTGAAGGTCTTCGTTGTCCAAATGATGAAAATGACTGAAGCTGTAATGTGAAAAAAGGGGAAATTAGGAATGTTTTTAATCAAGTATTTAGTCTGATTGTAACCAAGTAAAATCATAATTTTTCAAGCAATCTTACCTATAACTGCAAAGATGAAGGTGTTGGTGAAGTGGCGGTAAAGGGAGAGCTTAACCACGTTTCTCCTAAGCCGCAAAAGCTTCATGGTCTGTGCCAAGCTTATGAATATGTAACTCAGTGTCAAGGACAAAAACTTCAACCTGCAGTTAAACTAAATCCCACGATTCACATATAATTCTACCTGAGCACAAAAACAGTCCTTAATTTATTAATGCTACACTCCTTTTTTTTTCTTAGCAGTGATTTGCAGGAGGCAGCAGGTGCTGGTGCTATGAAGAGACTTAAAGTAATCCTACTGTGCAGATGAGATAAGATGCACACTCAAGTTTTACTTTCTGATTCTGGAACTAAATCACCACAGACGCAAAGTGGCTTTTGTGGCGATTCTTTGTAAGCTTGTGCTTGATAAAAGAGGGAGAAAGCAAAGTGGAGCAAAAACAAAAGAACTCACATACAGAAGCAACATTGCATAGCCGTTAAGAGTTGGAGTGAGTTTGGAGGAGTGGGGAGGGCGGGGCAGTTGGGGACAAACAGACACAGTGCAATGCAGGATATCCACCAGCAGAGGGTAGAGTCGAGCACAGCAAGTGGAATGGCAGCCAGCAATACTAGGTCATCTTGAGCCTGGCAGGATAATAGAGAAGGAAGGGGTAAAGGGGGAGAGAGAGAGAGAAAGAGAGAGAGAGAGAGAGAGGAAAAACAATAGGGGCAGCTCCATGACACCACCACCAGAAGGTTTTCTGAACAAACACTCACAGTTCAGACCAAGCCAACAGGTAAGCAGTATGCAGTTTGCAAAGTAAGCTTAAAGAAAAAGGTAGGTGTCAACAAAACAGATGCAGGTCACAAAAGATATTGAGGGATTGATGGAATCTGTGCTATTTTCAGCCAAATTTTGTGCTAATTTTTCAGGTTCTGAAATTCATTTCTATCTTCTATAAGATAAGATAATATAAACCTTTATTAGTCCCACATGTGGGAAATTTATAACATCAAATAAGAACTATAAAGTGATTTTAAAAATATTACAAAGCTACATATTTTTTATTTAAAAACTATTTTTTTACACTTACTACTGTTCAAAAATACAATAGCATTTACTGAGCTAAAAGTACCTGTTGAGTGATATGACAGAAATATCTTATCACACTTCCCAAAGGCATTTCTAAAATACATATGCGTCACAAAATACAGTCTTGCTTACAAACTGGCAGCAATATATTAGCAGTGTAAGGAAGAGCCATATATAGGTGTGATGGTCAGGTGTCCACAAACTTTTGTCCATATAGTGTATCGCTCAGCACTGACATCACCATTAAACAACAGTGAGTGTTGTAAGAGCTTTTGATGATTGTGTATTAAAAAAAGCATCTATAGTCTTCCTAAGCATCAAATGAATACTGTATATCTGAACCTACTGCAACTGGTTACACATAAACAAAGTATAACAGCAAATGGATTCAATGGACGGCTAACTGAAAGGATATCCACCACACAATGCAAGAATCAGTGACAGCCAGAACAATGTCACACAGTAGCCTGCTGGAGCTCCCTTGCTCCTGTGAGAAAGACAGGTTTGCTTTCAGCAACTTGAACAACAGCAGCACTACATTAGTATCCATAAAGTGTTGAAACTGAGTAGAGATCAGGATGAAAAATCTTTTAAGGGACTGCGTATAACTTACATTTCCTTGCTGTGCTGAAAATTGGAAGTGGACTGCTGATCACATTTACATTTGTAAATGACGTCATTAAGGTAGTACGTGAATTCTCTACTAGAGGAATGCTGAAATCTAAATATTGTAAGCCACTTGACTGAGACATTCCTTACCGAGTTGACCCGGAGGACGCCCTCGACAACGGAGAAGCCGAGATAGAGCAGTCCTACTCCTACCACCCTGTGCAACAATGCTCCAAGCCTTGGTCTGTTTAAAAAAAAAAAAAAAAAAACTTCTGTGATATCTACCATTTTCTGTGATAAACTCACTTATACTTAATACATTCCCAATTGATCTGTGACCTGCTCAATTAACAAAGCTTAAAAGCTGGAAAGAAAAAAAGAAAGAAAGAGAATGGATGAATGAATGTCTCTATAGTGAAGATATTAAATCACTTACTTGACAATACCATAACCCAGGCTGGCAATTATGACGAGCACTCGAGCTAGAGTCCTCTTCACAGCAGACAATACCTCAGCTAACACCACGGCACCCTGGACTACAAAACAAAAGAAAATAAATACTAGCACTTTTACTGGCAAGGATCAATGAACCAGGATTGGGAATTTTAGTCAAATTACAAGTTTCTGTAATACAGCAACAGATGTATAAGGTGGGAATCCCAGGTTTCAAAACTTTAAGTTCAGTCAGAGCAATTCAGGCCAACACTGGTGACTATGCATCCTATGATATGCATTATAGTACACACAACAGATTGCCTTATTAGGCATTACTATATTCAAATGATAGGACTGTCAGATAGAACCTTATCATAACATAACCTTATCAGACACCAAGGACTGACATTTGCTGAACAGGGCCTTACAAGTCATTTGGGGATAAACCAGTTCGAGTGTTACTTGTAGGACAGGTTTTGTGGTATGACTAACCTACATACTATCACATCTATGAATTTATCTTTGTACTTGGTCAGAGAAGAAATCAATTAGTAAATGCCGTTGATGGGCCATGAACACCAATCTAGAAGGTTCTCAGCTTGTAAGGTTTCATACCACTTCTAAAGATCATATCCATCTCCAAGGTTTTGTACCACCCAAAAAGAAAATTCAAAAGGCAAAACAACTGCGAAACATGAATGTTTGCCATTTTAAGAATTTTAATATAGGCTAAATGTTTACATGTGCATTTGCTATGGTTTACTAGTTATTTGTATTAGCCAGTCAGCTTGCTAAACTATTTTAATCTAGCCAACTGGTTTGCAATCAGGCATTAAAACTATGTAGTTAGCAATTTTAGTCACTTGGCATTGCATAGTTCACCTTAGCTCACCTTTGCCATTTTTTTGTTTTTGTTTTTTGTTAAGTAGTACATCATTACTAACTACTATAATTCAGGAATTCCAGGTGCATTTCAGTCTATGTCCAAGGATGACACAAATGTGAACTGAGTAAGTACTGTATGTTAACAAGCCATTAACTATTAAGCTAAAGCTTGGACACTTCTTAGTCATCCCAAATCGACTTGAACAGAGGTGGCTGTTCCTTAGTCTCAAAATTTGCTAAAAAAAAAAAAAAAAAGGGAAATTAGCTTTGACATAAAGGACTGACAAATCTCAAATACTGAATAGAAATAGCAATTTTGTTTAGTAATTTTTATTTATTTTGTGCAAATGTTTTTTTTTTCAACTTTTTGGTGGGTTCAGATTTAATGACCTTATAAAGCTGTGCTATAATATTTCTGCCCAAAGTTCACATAGCTCATAGCAAGGCTGTATTGTCATTCTGAAGCACTTTTCAGATGCTCACAGAAAAAGCAGATATTGTAGAAAGAGATTTGAAACTTGCTGTATTATTGCAGAAGTTGGTTCTGACAAACCATCATTATGGACAGCAGATTTTGCTTCTATTTTAGTTAGAAGGTTTCAAATGAAAAGGAATCATCAAGTCAGTACTGCTGACAAAAATGTATAATTTGAATGTGTCAAGATTTAGTATTCAAAAGATGCTAGAGTTATCAAATTTAGCATGCATAAGCAATGGTTCTAGTACTATTAGCACCCCAGCTGCCATGCACCAAGCCATATATCTAAAATATGGCTGACATCATTAATGTGAAAGAAAAGTTTCCCAGAGTGCTCCATAGAAAAGATATCAGTGGAAAGTTTTCTGCTGCCTCAAAGCATTGTTCATTCATAGAGATGATGGTCCAAGGATTTCCCACACTTTCGTGTCTATAAAAGCCTATGAAATCAGCACAGGCCCAATTGTCTCAAGTTATCATCTCGTCTAACGCACTAGCCATCATGCTGCCCCATTCTGCCTTGCTCTTTTGGGGTACTCTTAAATTCTGAAGCAGACAAATGTCCGTAAGGTTGTAACAATTGAATTTAGCAATTTGGCAGCAAAAAATATAAAGCCCATCAAAATAAGAACAGGTTTATGTGGGCTCAGTGTTAAAGATTACATTTGCATTGATCATAAAATAGTTTATCTGAGATATGAAGAGTACAAGAGAAAATGCTGTGATCTCTTCAAACACAAAAAAATGGAGTTTCTGTCCTTTCCAAATGAAACTTTGTGGTTATATTCCACACATTACATAATATAAGCTACAGGCAAGAGAATGTTGTTATACAAGAAATGTCTTGGATAGGTTTTCAAAATGCTAGTCATAAGCAGTGTAAGTGAAGATTTTCTTTGAAATCTGAAACCTTACAACTCAGAGTAGAAGCATTATTTGCTATCAATGTCATTAGTGTGAACTGCTATAAGTCTCCAGTAGCCATCTGTATAGGGCTTCATAAAGTGAATACAGTAAAACCTTGCATATTAGCGTTTCTGTATACGCGAAATTTTGCCGACCCGGAAGTAGATAAATAACTTATTATTTCTCTGTTTGTCTTTACTTGGAAGATTATCTAATTTCACCTGATTGGTATTCTAAGGCTGCCTGTTAGTTCTGCCTGTCACTAGAGGGCAGTACAACATCTTAACTCCTTGAAAAAAGAGAGAGGCTCAGAGCTGTAGAGGAAGACTGTAGAGGAAGATTTTCGGGTGCGTCGTTACAATACAGTATTAGCGTTGTGTTCAACTATTTGTGTTCAACAGAATTTTCATTATATTTCAATAAATACACTTTTTGTTTGGTGGCGTGCCTTGTGATTTTTCCAACGTGAAATATGTGCCATGGCTCAAAAAGGTTGGGAAACACTAAATTAGGTGATACTGTACTCTGTTTTTATGTCAAACATTTATATATTTTTTTAAGGGTAATGTATTAAGCTAACTTTTATATGAAATTAAAGTGCTTTCGGAGCATGATTTGGGTCATATTTATAATTTAAACTTTAGAAACAAGCATTTATTAGCATTTATAGGGACTCCACCAAATATTCGTGAATTTCACATATCTGCGCCGGGGTCTGGAACCTAACCCCAAGAAGGTTAAGAAGTTGTACTGCCCTCTAGTGGCAGGCAGAACTAACAGGCAGCCTTAGAATACCAATCAGGTGAAATTAGATAATCTTCCAAGTAAAGACATACAGAGAAATAAGGAGTTATTTATCTACTTCCTGGTTGGCAAAATTTCGCCAATATGTGAAGTCGTGAATACAGAAACGCTAATGTGCAAGGTTTTACTGTATAGTCGACAGGCTCTTACCTGAGAGGCCATCATATCGGATGCTCTGAAACTCTGCATAGTAGACAGCCTTCTCAAGCATGCCCAAGAAAATTACGCCTCCTATCCAGAACTGGATACGCAACAGGTCTCTCCAGTAGCAGGCAGAGAGAGCAAGCCACAACACACCCAACAGCACGTAAATGATGCACATCACCATGTAGAACTGAGGGAGGAATCCCATAAAATATATGGATGTTACATAATACAATGACTGTGACCAAAATGCATTTCAGAAGTACACAGAAAATATGCAACAAAGTTCAAAGAAGAAAACAACAGCCATGTTGAAGAAGGATTTTTCAGGCTTACAATCATCAGAGGCCACTCCGAGGCTGAGATGTACTGATGAGGCCCCAACATGTTGATTTCCACTGTGGACAGAGTAAATGTCCTCAGCAAAAGTCTAACCAAACTCATGTACCACTACTATTACTCCTCAGTTATCCTTTGTGTGTCTTACACTTAATGCTCCATTCTGTCTCTGTGCCTGGTTTTGCTATGTAGATAATGAACATGTAAGGGCTGTCCTCCCACGTCTCTGCCACTGTATCTGATGTAACTTTCTAACACAACAACAGAAAAATGGCTAAAAGTAACAAGAAACTCCTAATCAGATTACAGAAAGCTCTGGACCTATGCTCAGCTAACTCACCTGATGTTTGACAGCTGGCAAAACCTTGTCCTTGCTTTCCACAACACTGTTTGTCACCTTCTTAGGGGCTTCTGAGCCCTGCAGAGACAGATTTTTTTTTTTTTACAGATCAGCAATATAGAATATAGTATATCAGTAGAGCAGGGTAATAACTTGGTTAGATGAGGCCAAGTTGGTAATATGACAACGTTATTAGGTCTGTCACAAATGTGATATTTTCACTGCTGAATTATTGTCATATGCATACTTTTGATTAACAAAGTAATTGTATTTTCTGTTGGAATATAACAGTCCTTTAACACAGTTTATCAAAACTGGACACAGCAAGTCAACACAGCACATTAATCCGGTTTGACTGTTACAGTCTTGAAATAACAAACTGAAGACATAGCACCAAGACACAGCGCTATGACCGAAACACACCATGGTTACTGCACTGCTGCAATCAATTGATAAATTATGCTGCAATACACCATTCTGAGAATAAAGCAAATATTTTCAATTCTTCCGTAACAACTCCATTTGGGACTCCAAATATCATGAAAAAAGTATTACGATAAGACATTTTTGCCATATGATAACAACCGGAATATAAAATACATTTGTAATAACTTTTATAATTAGAAATAACTACAGTTGCGTCTGCCCACTGACACATTCAGACTGTTACATTTAAACACTGTGGTCTGACTGGAGCATACACAGACTTTATTATCGGGAATTTTCATTTTGATAAGACACTCTGCTATCTTTCATCTCATTTACCTCCGTGTTCCTTCTCGCCCTCTCTGGTGTATTGGGTGTTTCCTAAGACAAAGAAAGTACTCATTCAGCAACTTGTTTGAATAAAGTTGAAGAAGGTTTTTGTTGATAAAACAGCTATTTAATTAACATGTGTATCTCACCAGCTGTTGAGCTGTCATAGGTTTCGGGCTATCGGGGTTTGGCACTCCAAACTGTAATAATAAGCATATGCCAAATGAGTCAAACGATTAAAAATGACAGATCACCTAGTATGCAGACTCAATACCCAAGTATCATGTAATGTTATGCACACTGAACTATTATTACATTGTCATTAACAATCCAATAATCCACTCAGCTGTCATGCTGCTGGGGTTTTTGAAAGCAGTAACACTTAAATCTTCACAATAATAAAATGAAAGCTGGCATACCATACCTTATAGTTCAGGTGTTGTTTGCACAAAATCGGATTGTAAACGTGGGTGATATAGTGACCACTATCGCCACTCTTGGACACTCCGCTATTGCCAAAGATAATTTTTGCCTTTTGAGGCTGTCAAACACAAATCAGAAAAGCGAACTAATACCGACATACTGCAAAATTACTAATAAAAATTTAATGAATGAACATTCATTGACAAATAAAGCAGTGTACTGACATTTAGATCAAAGCATTCTTCAAAGCAGCGGCAGCTGCGGAGGTACCACTTTATTGTCAGGTTTACAGCATTACTGCATTCTTCAGTCAGCCCTGAAACAGCATATTAAATGAAAGAACAGCCTAAATGATATCTGTGTAAATAGTGGTTTGTTTTATTTTATTTTTTTTAAAGGTCTTGTAAGAGCACTGAAAGATAGAATGTATGGAGTAAAGTGAGGCCATATTAACTGTTTACTTACACTTGATTTCAATCAGGGACCCATTAAACATCGTCTTTGAGAAATAGAAGTAGTTTTGCGTCTTTACAATTTCCTGCGAAAGTACAAAGCAGAAAGAAAGGGCACTTTAGCACGCCAGGGATATGGATTATATATGTGTGAAAAGATTCACCATCAACTCATCTAGCCAAGTTACAAATTCAGCTAAATAAAGTCAAATTCAACTTTATTGCCATCTTTCCGTATACAAGCATATAGAAAAACGAGATGGCGAAGTTCAGAGTAGAGTTGGATGTCTCGAGACCGGTCTTGAGACCACTAAAGTGGTCTTGGTCTTGTCACAGTCTCGACGGTCTTTGATCTTGGTCTGGTCTCTGATCCCTCGGTCTTGTCTTGGTCTCGCTGTCTTGGTCTTGCTGTCTCAGATCGACATAGTGGTCAGGAGATTTAGAGCCATCAGTATCCATGACACACAACGTAACGTTCGATAATGCAACATTATTATTATTTCGCCTTTCGCGCCCTTTTGATGTGCAATTTGATGTGCAGTTTGTATTGGTATGTAGTATTTGCAGTTTGCATTTGATTCATGTGAGGTGCGCATGTCTTTATATTGTTTGATTACAGTATTTTACTTAAAATGGTGTTGTTTTACTAAATAAATGTGACCACTGACTTTTAAATAACATCTGCATATCACGTTGTGTTGAATTAACAGGCCTAATCCATTTCAGGGAAGATTATACAGTATCATACAGTGTAATTTGGCTAGTACTACTACAATGGGACATGATGTAATTTCTACACAATTATAATTGTGTATCTTCAATTTGATATTACAATTTCATCTACAAATTAAGTATAATTGAAATCAGTTACATATTTCCCATTCTTTAGACAGTTGTTGGAGGCGTTAGCTGTTCTGTTAAATGGCTTTGGGACCAGTCAGTACCCGTCATGTCAGTTAAGGGACTCTTTTTTTTTTTCGGTCTCGGTCTGGTCTCGACTTTGTCTTGGTCTTGGTCTTGTCTCGGTTTGTCTTGGTCTCGATACCCTGTGGTCTCTGTAGTGTCTTGGTCTTGGTTTAGGTGGTCTTGACTACAAGTCTAGCTCAGAGTCCACAGATTAAACATATAATTTAATTTACACATAGTGTAAGTAGACAGAGTAGAAAAAAATATACTTGAAAATATAATAAAAATAATATTAAATATAAATATAAATATATATATAAAAAGGGTACACATCTCAGCAAACCAGACAAGCCATAACGTAAAGCGAGTATTATTATATGACAAATGTGTTAAAATGATAAAAGATGATAGACTTAAAGAGTATAAGATGATATTTCGCATTGAAATACTTTTAGCACCAGTAGTTACCCAACAGCTTGCTAAACTGGTAAACCACACTGACAGATTAGCTTCCTAGCCTGCTAGCATCAGCAAAACCGTTTACTATTACAAATGGTGTGAGAGTGCTTTGTTGATCTGTCTTAATGTCTTACACCATACACCGAATCACTGAATTCCATCATATAACGCTCTATAATAAAGAGCATATCTAGTTACTTAGCCACATGGAGCTAAACTCTGGTTAGCAGAATCAGGAAGGCTACATAACTTACGCTGTCCACACTGAGAGTCCATTTCCCCTTCTCTAATCCGGCATAAAGCGTCGGAATGGATATTAAAATTAAGCCCAATGTAAGCAAAGAGTTCCTCTGACTTGGCACGAATGCAGAGCGTGTCGCAGAAGTTGCCATTTTCAGTTCGGTTTCAGTGACAACTTCACCGAGGGCTACTACCACTTCCCAGCTGAGAGTGCCATCATGTGACGTCACGTAGCGGGCGGGGCTTGTTTGCTTTGAACTGTAGCAGACGATTCAAAGCAAAAACTGTAACATTTTAAAAATTTGATCGTTTCACTATCTCTTTGATGCTCACTCTCAGAAGCCGCTGGTATAGCCATGTGTGTTTCCTTGTCACTCTATGTGCATGTAATTAAAGAATAAGTGAAAGCATTTTTAATAATTCAAACAGCTTAATAATGCCTTTAATATGAAACTGAAAAATGGTGATTTTAGTACTGCAGACAGCACATGGAATAGATTCTCATTACCTGCTTAACCAGCAAATTAGCTAATTACCTGTTTAACCGGCTGGCCACTGAAGAAGACTGCAGTTACAGCCATGTTCACAAAACCAGTTTCAGACAGCTTTTGTTTTGTGACATGGTCCATCATCATCATGATTAAATTAGGCATTAGAAGATGGGTAAATTGTGGCCGAGAAGAGATGAAGAGATTACTCAAATAGGCTGTGGCATTCCATGACTGATTGGTATAACAGGGCCAATCTTTGCCAACAAAAAATAGTGACACACCATTACACCACCTCTACCAGCCTGGACTGTTGACGCAAAGCAGGCTAGAGTCCATGGTTTCAGACCATCTGTGAGAGTCAGCAGAAATCAAGATTCATCAGAACAGGCTATGTTTTTCCGGTCTTCAACCGTGGCCTCTGCTTTCTGTTCTTGGCTGGCAGAAGTGAAATCTGCTTCTAGAAGGAAGAAGAAAGTCTTCTGCTGTTGTAGCCCATCTGCCTTGGTTCAACGTGTTTTGTATCCTCAGATTCTTTTCTGTTCAGAACAAATGTACAGAGTGATTTTCTGAGTTACTGCATCCTTTCTGTCAGTCTGGCCATACTCCATTGGCCTCTCTCATCATTCAACAATCATTCCACAGTCAAAATCACTGAGATCCCTTTTTTCCCCCATTCTGATGGTTGATGTGAACATTGCTCTTACTTGCTGGCCGGTATCAGCATGATATTATGCATTGCACTCCCGTCACACAATTGGATGATTAGACAATTGCATGAATGAGTACAGATACTCCTAATAAAGTGTTCAGTGAGTGTTTATCGATATTTTAAAAATATAATGTTGCCATAAAACTCAAAGAATTTTGATATAATAATGGGTGGAGTGGGTGGGAAGTTGTACAGTTGCAGTACAGGTTGAAAGTTTAAGAATGATCAAGTAAACTCAGACTGTTCAAATATATCAAATGATTATCTGAGATAATAGTAATAGTTCAGGAAGGTATTTTAATTGTGTCCTCCAGCAACAGCTCTTGGTAATCATTAATAACAGTACACAATTGAAGAGGATGTGGACAATTATACTGCATATATACATATATATATATGTATCAGATTTGGCTGATCATGTTTATTTGTTCTTTGTTTCATATGTGTTTTAGTGAACTCATTTTTTCTTCCCTACTTCTACACACGTGAAATATGATATCAGACCCTGAAGTGTACGTGTGTACGTTTAGGGTGGGAAGCCTCTAAAGATCATTTTGGTTCCATGTTGCATTTTTATTTCTTTTTTTTTTTAATGGGGAATCTGCTATAAATCCACTGTCATATTTAGATTACACGGGTTCACTCTGGATCTGTTTGATCCATGACTAAAACAGATTACAAAAAGCAACGAAATTGATCCCAGTTGATTAAAAAAGAAAAAAAGGTAAATTAATTCTGTCACATTTAATTCATGTTTTATTTACACTCATACCTCACCCATACCACACAAACCACATCCCCAGGCATAAGAAGTGCATTTGTGTGCATTTACTGTTTCCCATAAACATAGATGCAATACATTCATGGTTGTTTTATTTCAAATTTCACCCACAGTCAAATAGTACAACCATTGCAAAGTAGTATACTGAACACGACGGGTAATATTTGTGCCTTATAGAGACTTGAATCTCTATATAAATGCACTTATTTTTAAATGTTAAGAAGATTTTGTCTATACTCAAACAGGAAAAGATGACTCTTCAAGTGCATTCTTTTTCTTTCTATAATTAAGCTTACATAGCTTTCTTGGAGCCAACACTCAGTTCTGCATAAAACTTCAAATCCCTTGAGGGTTTTTACATTTTATAGGCTCTTATGCTTCACCCCTCTACAGGACCTGTACTGTACTGCTGTTCAGTGAGCGTGGTTTACAGGACCATGAGATTTCTGAGTGTGGTTTTTAAGGGCGGGGAACATTTTAATGAGGTTGCTCTACCAGTCAGGCAAGTTTCAACAGTCAAGACAGCACGGAACTCTGGCAGGAGGAGCTCCCCTTCGTCCGATATACTAAGTTTGATATAGTAAGTTTTACATTGATTTTACATGAAGTCCAAATGCTGTAAAGTGTTTTTTGCTCCTTTTTTTTATTATTAAGCTACATTCTGCTTTGTGCTTTGCGTCGTTGCGTTAGAGGAAGTTGCATAATTGTGAAAAGTTTGTGCTACAGAGTTCCTTGTTGTTTCTCATGTCTGTCTGAGCTCGGCGCTATTGAAGTGGACGGTTAGTTAACGCGACGTAATTACATGCGAGCTGTTCTTCGTTTCAAGCCAAAAATAGCATTTAGCTAAATGTCTTTCACCCCGTTACGGCAGTGTTGGCACTACACTCCTGTTTGCGTCACCGTTAAAACAGGAAATGAAGTAAAATAAAGCTGGAGGGTAAACAGGATTGTCGATGCGTGTGTGTGGTTTTTAAGAATTCGGTGGGTTACTCTGCCGAAATCACCAATAAGCAAGAACATAAGGTTTATAAATACCTATTCATTCCTGTTTTACAGATTTGCGCCTGAACCTGTACAGTCACCACCATGTTTTTGGCCAAACAGGTCATAGGAGGCATTTTGGATGTTGTGAGGTGAGTCAGCATGCATGTTTCGAGGTTTCACCCTTTGCTGTAAATGCACCTTGTAAATCTTACTTTGCAATCTGTGCCGTTTCTTCCTGAGTGCGTTTCAGTCTAACAGCAAATGTATTTTCTTCCAAACCTACATTTCACAGCAACATTGATCCTTCCCAGTTTGTTCCATCTGCTCCAGTAAGTTACTATCATAGACCTGTTCATTTTTATTTCATGCTTGTCATTGCCAATCTGCCATTTAGTCTTAAATCTGACACATCCTTATAATTCAAAATTCACTTAACTAATACTTAAGTAAATAGTCGTAGTGTACATACGATTTTTACTGTGGACTTTCTGACCGTGTGCCATAGCCTCCTCCCCGAAGACCCATATCAACTGTTCAGGCATCACCGAATGAGAGCGAAGAGGACAGGCAGTTCCGCAAAGTTTTCCAGCAGCTCGCTGGAGATGTGAGTCCTTTATGCATTTGTTTAGGGTTAGATTAGAATTTGTTTGCAGGTGTGCATATGTAATATCATAAAGCTTTTTGCAATTATCAGCCTGCCTGGTCACAACAGCTGCATGTGTGAACATGCCACACAGAGACACCCCGGCCAATCATTTCCATGCACGTTTAGGCAAGACTTAATGTCTAGAAAAGTCTTTTTTGAGTGTGTGTGTTTGATGTTCATACTTGCTACATGTTATCACAAGACACAATTTATTTTAAAATAATGATGCGTGGCACATGTTTACGCTTTCTTCTTTTAGTTTGTTCCTATGATCTTTATAATAGAAAGAAAGGGAGTGGTGTGAGCATTAAAAAACACAATGATCCTTGTGGTAATGAAGCTGGACTGGTTCCTCCTCTTTACTACATTCCTGTCACTATAATGAAAAGTGACTTAATAGCTGTGAGAATTTAGTGGTTAAAATGGGTGGGTTTGTGTGTGATGCAGCATTGTTATGGAATGACTGGCATTGATTTACTGATTCAGAATTGTTTTGTAAAAAATGTATTTTTGTAAAAAGGGTTTGTAAAGAAAAAACATACCAGGAAATCTAGAATATCATTGCTTGTACATTTGATCATTATATATTGTATATTGTAAGGTAAAACAAAATTTAAGTGTAAATTTTGTATTCATGTTGTATTGTTTTATTTATTTTTGTTTCTTAATCTTCTAAGTGATAAACATTGCAATTTAAATGGATATCATGAAATAATTGTTTGTTAATGGTCATAAAAAATTGTCTACTCCATTATAGAACCTCAAACACATGCTATTAATAATATCTATTAATTAATAGATCAGCCACCAAAGAACAGGTGTTTCCAAGGAGTGGTTGCCCTTTGTTTGGCTTGAAGGTGCTTACTCCTTGATTTTCTTGTTTTGTTCTAGGATATGGAAGTAAGCCCTAATGAGCTGATGAGTATTCTCAACAAGATTCTGACTAAACGTAAGTGTAGTGCCAATTTAAATGTGAATATCAGCTTTTATTACAGCCAATATTGCTGAAAAGAGTAGTGAGAAACATTCTCTTGTGTAGCAAGAGAGAACTTAATTTTAGCTGACACAGCGTACAATTCAGCACAGTGATTAAAATGATGAAGAGGAATGCCTTGGTCCACAAATGAATTAATATTATATCTTTTCATCCCCACCGCTAGATGCTGACCTGAAGACTGATGGTTTCTCAATTGAGTCTTGCAGGAGCATGGTGGCAGTAATGGATGTATCCTTTCATAATGTAATTAATACACATATTTCAGAATATTGCAAATGTGAGCAAAGCCTTCTATATTTTGGCAACAATTTGAATATTGTGCTTTAGCAAGTGTGTGTGTATGTGTGTGTGTGTGTGTGTAT
>JAOVYU010000063.1:17047969-17060165 GCA_025674565.1 Synodontis membranacea | reverse complement strand
ATTTTCTTGGTTTATACATGTTACGTAATTGCATTTTAAAGCCTAATTTGAAATTCACCTCAGTGGAACGTTGCAGGTTTGAAGTGCAGTCCTCAGTGGTACAGCAGCCCACACGAAGTTACAGGAACTGGAACCCACCATTACTCGGCAACCTGCCTGATGACTTCCTTCGAATCTTGCCCCAGCAGTCGGACAGTATACAGGTGCAGACGTGGACATTTACTGTACCTCTTAAATGAAGTGTGCTGTTTTATTACTCTAATGTTGACTGACTTTTTATTCGGCAGAATAACCATTTCTGTTTCTGTAAGTAGAGCACCTGTCCTATAAATCTTTTTTTTTTTCAACTATCCCGTTCTGTGTTGCACCTCTACTACCTACTTTGCTTTAGAGCTCTCAAAGCAGCATCCGTGAGCCATCGACCTCCCTGGCATCGCAGCCTCAGAATGCTGCTGCTGTTGCCGGAGCATCTGGAGCCTCTGAGCAGGAACGCAAGCTCAAACAGTACCTGGAAGATGAGCGCATCGCTCTCTTCCTTCAGAACGAGGAGTTTATGAAGGAGCTGCAGCGCAATCGCGAGTTTCTCGATGCTCTGGAGCGAGGTACGGAGTCTTTACTGTGTTGTGTGGCGTACACTGTAAGATTGCTCTCACAAGGACATTGTTCACTGATTTAAATACGATCAATGTGGGAAGGATTACACCATCGACTGTATAAAAAATGGACGACGTGCTCCTGTTAAGTCCCATTCCTTAGAAATGAAGCCAAAATACCTCCGCCAAAAGATTACCTTCTCGAGTCCGTGCAGTAGAGACTAGAGGCGAAATTCACTTGTTTGCTAGCCATGTGAACACAGTCTCATTCTCATATTCTCTTCAATAAATCAATCCAGAGAGCTGAAATAGTTTCAGCTGGAGATATTTCATTAATATAGGTATGTCTAGGAAGGACATTTGTCATATAAACTGCAGATTCGCTGACAGATGGACGCGAGTAACACGGAATTAGCTGGCAGAGAGCTCACCGAGGTGAGTAAAGAAAAAACAAAACTCAGTATTTGGGACGCAAGGCTATTCTGAGCATACTGTAAACTAACTAACTACTAATAAAATCCATCCTAATGCTGTTGGTGTTGTGTGCCCTGACAAACGAAGATCTTTTGTGCAAATTTCGATAGCTCGCTGGCCAGATGGAGACTTTCTGGCTAGGTAGCTAGCACTGTTGCTAAATGGCTAGGTAACTAGTGTGATTCCACTAGCATTTTTAAATAGAGATGGCTAACAGTGCATATTTCTGCATGTGTCTAGAAAAGTTCAAATAAGAAGGTATCAGACGGTAAATTGTATGGTGAAGATAACTTCTTAATTTATAGTAGAATAACGTTGTAAAAACTAATTGTCCGGAGGAAATAAAAAAAAATGTGCCGATATCCGCATAGGGAAAACTAAGTGTTCGAAAAGATGGAAAGACATTTTAGACAAGAACAATGACATGGAAATACGTTGTTTTCACTGAAACACATTGGGGTGGGCTGGGCTACAAATTGTACTGCCATTTTTTTTTTGTACAGGCGATGGTTCACACGCATGAATGATAGGACTGGGTATTGCGTTAAAATTGCACCCCATAGTAGGTTTACAAGGTTCACTGAAGTTGGACTTTTGAAAGCTCAAACTGTGACCTGACATCTCTGAGCCAATAGGTGATATTGAGACAGAACTTCGTGTTTGGGGCATGTGTCCAGCAAGATGGGGGAGATTTGAATAGTCCAATGGTACAAATCTGTAAGGAGAGGTCAGAGAACACTAAAAAGTTAACCAGTGTGCTATGGGTGCTTTGTTGTATTTATTTGTGTACTGTATCAATTTGAGACAATAACATGTACAGTACAGTTATTTATAACAGCTTGTAAAGATTAGTACAAAGGGTTAGAAAAAACCCGAGCGTTTTGGTGAAGTAACCTCATATGACATTGAAGTTAAGCATTAACTGAAATCCAACTGTTATCCAAAAAATCACAGGCATGATGGCAACATGGATTAAAAAACTTGTGTCCAGTGTCCACATGCATCATCGGTGTTAATCATATGCATTTACAGCATAAAACATATGAGTGAATCTCTAAATATGAAAAATCTAACCCCATATCAGTCCAGTGTTTTAGGCCAATATCAGTCTTGATACTGATACTAGGTTCCACTAAAAAAGCAGCTGGTGGTACAATTTCAGGTTTGAACACATGACTTTCCTGTTTCTTATACATGAAATCATTTACACTTTTCCAACATATGTATGCTGGTTTACTTTACTTGTGTATATCTGACTTAGAGCCTGGGAAAAGGCTTTTTTTTTTAATTTTCTTTGACATTTTTTGTCACCTGTAATAGAAAAAGTTCATAAATTTCCAGAATGCAGATCACCAAAAGGTCAACCTTTCCCTTTTCATTTCTAACACAACATCCGTCTTATCGTTTGTTTTAGATCGCCTGAAATATGAATCGAAGAAATCTAGATCAGCTGCTAACACAACAGGTAAATGTCCTTGAATTTTGTGTACAATATTTTGACTTAATATCACAGATATTTAAAACTGGAGGCAGTGAAACATTTTCATTGACATTGCATGTCCTCCGTATGGCAGGTGATCACCACATACCTGGATCGTTTGAGGCATGCATGGTAGTGTCAGACGACGCTCTGTTCAGAGACAAACTGAAGCACATGGGGAAATGTAAGACACTTTCATATAGCCAAGGAAATCACAATTCCAAAAGTACAGTATGATCCGTTTCTAATGTAACTGAAACATTGCTTCCACAGCAACCAGGAAGAAACTGTTTGAGATCGCCAGAGGGTTTTCAGAAAAGACAAAACGAAGAAAGGCCAAAAGAAGGACCCTCCTAAGACATCATTCATATCCTTCAAAAGGCTAATTTCCAACTCTGGACATTTTTAAGATTATTAAATACGGAGTAACAAAAAAAAAAAAAACCTCATTCATCTTCTGTAACCGCTTTGTCTTGGTCAGGGTTGCAGTGGGTCCAGTGACCGTTCAAGGAACACTGAGTCAGTCGGTTGCAGTATGAAATGCATATACGCAATCGCGCATTGATTCACACCTAAGGGCATTTTAGAGTAGCCAGTCCACCTACCTGCATGTTTTGAGAGGTGGGAGGAAACCGGAGAAAGTGAATACAGGGAGAATGTGTGAAACTCCACACAGACTGTATCCAGAGTTCAGGATCGAACCAGGCAGCTTTGCGCTGTGAGGTGGCAAGGCTATCTGCTGCACCACTGTGCCACCAAGATGCACGCAAAATTCTAATTAAAAAGAATCTGCCTTGTTATAAATAGTAACGACTGTGTATTCAGTGCTTGTAATATTTTACTCATTTAGTTGGCACTTACTGACTGGCTACAATCCTGTATGTCGCTGAAGAGCTATGGGTTACCCGGACATTACTTAATTGAATTCAAGCTGCTATTATCTGATTAGCCTGATCCTCTGTCTGCCCTGAGTTCTGTCAGTGTACACTTTAGGTTGAAGATTTAGTGTCCTGCAAGACTCATTCCACATTACCCACCCTGTTGTTGCTGTTCCATGTATTAATAATAGTGTTTGCCTTAACAGTCTCTCAGACTGGGCACGGCCAACTCCACTGCCAATCTGCTGGATGATGTGGAAGGAAACCCCTGCGGTAAGAATAATTGCGTGTGTATATACACGCACACAGGGTTTAGTTTCAGCTGACAGGCATTTACCTGGCATCGAGTGTATAATGAAGGAAGAACGCATTAGTTATTCACAAATCGTATGTGGATGGTGTGTGTCTGTGTCTTCAGAGGAGGAGAGTCAGCTCAGAAGATTGGCCATGCAGGAAGAGGAGCGGCCCCACAGGGAAGCCCTTTCATGGTAAGGGGTCATCCAGAGAATGTAAATTTATGTGGTAAACACATAAAGCTGATGAAATGATCATATTTTAAGTCATAAGTCATATTTTATTTTTGTGTTGTTTAAGGACAAATGTCTCAGTTCTCATTTTGGATGAGCATTAATATTTAAAACTGGTTCCACGGACACTGCAAGGCCAAGTTTTAATAGTGTAATCACTATTATTGCCACAGACCAAATGAATTAATGCAGGATATCAAATAAATTATAGAAACCTAAATATTTGTAAGTTATTAACTGCTCATTTTTTATTAAATACTGGCAAACTTGCAAAAGAATTAGTGGTAGCATTATGGTATGGATGAGCCTATTTATTTATTTATTTATTTATTTATTTATTTTAAAGATGTTTTATTATTTTTGCTGTTCATTTATTTGTTTTATTTCAGCCTGCTACAAACTGCACACTATATTTGGCATGAAGTTCTAATGTGGGAAAACTTTTGCTTGGCGAGACATTACTGCTGTCTCTCCAAGAGACACATTTTTTATTCAGTCTGCTGAATATCTGGTAGACACAAACTGAAGACGTTGTTGCCAAACCTCTAAGTGAAATCTCTTTCCAGTGTGTTTTTTCCATCAGCCTTTACAGGGAAATGCTTTTGCAGTTAACAATTACCAGTGCAAAAAAGAAACATGACGTTAAACCTGAGAATGAACCAGAAAAAAATAACATTGTTTTTTCTTTTGTACGGTTATCATTGAAGTTCCATCTTCAATGATGGAGATTTCTAACAAAAATAACGTTTAAAACTTTAAACTTAGAGATGTGTTGTATTTGGCCAGTCCTGGGTTCGATTAGAGCTAGGCTGTTACACTAGGTGTTTGCTTGGTTTATTTGCATGTATATGTTTTTTGTCCCAACCACAATTTTGGCGTTGAAAATTTAATTTGATTTTGATTTTGTTCTGCAAGGAACCCCACTTAGCTTTGTACAGCTGGGGATTAAAATAAGCCATTGTTAGCAAGGTCAGTTTATCATTCGGTAAATAATAGTGGTCTATATAACATTTGGGTTAGTGAGAGTAAAATCTCATATTTTCTTGTTTGCAACTGAACCTTTTATGAACGTCACATAGTGTAATAGGTTTTAAATCTGTTATAAATAAGCTCATGATTTATAACCGTATGATCAGTGATGGACTACAAGCTGGGTAAATATTTTATGGCAATTCTAAAACATGTTAAGAGCAAGCTTACTCTCAAAACTACGTACTACTATTCTAAAGAGTAGCATGAGTAAAGTGTATTGTAATGAATAATTTTGGACCTGGTCTAAGCACTTAAGAAATGTACACAGTATGGACAAATGTCTGTGGACCCCTGACCATCAGACTCATATGTGCTTTTTAAACATCCCATTGCAGATTTAGTCCTGCTTTAGTTTGCTGTTGTAATACCCTCAACTGTTCTGGGAGGGTTTGCCACTGGAGTGTGTCTGTGGGGATTTGTGATCATTAGTGAGATCAGGCACCGATGTTAGGCGAAGAGGTCTGGCGTCTAGTCAGTGTTCAAGTTTATCCCAAAGCTGTTCAGTGGTCTTCGACTCCAGCCTCGGCAAACCATGTCTTTATGGAATTCGCTTTGTAAACATTAGCTTTGTCATGCTGGAACAAGTTTGGGCCGCTTAGGTCCAGTGAAGGGAAATGTTGCAATGTAATGTTGCAACATCCAAAGGCATTCTGTGCAATTGTGTAGATCCAACTTTGTTTCAGCAATTTGGAGAAGGCCCACATGGACACTCACTGAACAATTTACTAAGAACACTATCAATGCTGAGTAAGACCTCCTTTTGCACTCAAAACAGCCTCAATTCCACAAGATGTTACAGATGTTCCTTTGAGATTCTGGTCCATGCTGACTTGAACGTATCATGCAGTCCCTGCAGATTTTTCAGGTGCACTTTCATGCTGCGAATCAACCGTTCTAACACACCTCAAAGGTGCACTATAGGATTTAGATCCTATGACTGGGAAAGCCACTGAAGAACACTGGACCCATTATCATGTTCATGAAACCAGTTTGAGACAGCTTTTGCTTTGTGACATAGTGCATTATGATGCTGAAGGCAGCCATTAGAAGATGGGTAAACTGTGGCCATGAAGTGATGCACATGGTTAGCAACAATAATCTAATAGGCTGTGGCATTCAGGTGATGACAGATTGATTGGTATAACGGGGCAAAGTTTGCTTAGAAAACATTCCCCACACCATTACACCATCTCCACCAGCCTGGACTGTTGACAGATGGCAGGTTGGGTCCATTGATTCATGCTGTTGGCAAATTCCTAACCTACTGTCCATCTTCATGTGTACGTTTGTCCAGTCTTCAGCTATCTAGTTTTGGTGAGCCTGTGCCCACTGCAGCCTCTGCTTTCTGCTCTTGGCTGAAAGAAGTGGAACCTGATGTGGTGGTCTGCTGTTGTAGCCCATCCGCCTCAATATTTGACATGATGTTCATTATGAGATTTTTTTTTTTTTCCCCCTTTCTCATCGGAATTGTACAGTGTGGTTATCTTGAGTTACTGTACTCCAGTCTGTTCATTCTCCGTTTATCACTCTCGTCAGCAATGAGTGTCAGTCCGTAGAACTTCTGCTCCCTGGTGATTTTTCTTTATAGTACCATTCTGTATAAACTGTACAGACTGTTGTGTGTGAAAATCCCACCGGATCAGTAGTTTATTAAGAAATACGCAACCTAACCTGTCCGGCACCAACAATGATGCTATGGTCAAAATGTGACTGAGATCACATTTTTTTTTTTTTTTTCCTCATTTAGATGGTTGATGTGAATATTACCCAATGCTACTGGCCCTTGTCTACATGATTTTATGCATTGCACTGATGATTAAATAATTGCATAAATGAGTAGGTGTACAAGAACAAGTTTCATTCTTAAGTATTCAGGTGTCCACAAACTTTTGGCTATATTGTGTATTAAAATTGAACAAATAAATAAATATTGTGGATCGAAAATTTGCTTAACGTGTGTTACTGAATGCATTTCAGATCCCTCCTGTCATCTGGTATATTTAAAGTATCCGTGGTGAAAGCAGAGTAACCTGTGGCGGACTGCCTTGTGGCTCTGTGGTTCCACGGTGACTGTGTGAGTCAGCCATCCCCAGCTCCGCCCACAAAGTCTTCACTCACGCAAGATTCCTTTGTCACGGGAAAGGACTAAAATTCTAAAAGCAGCATTGTAACAAGTCTATGATCATTGTTATCTGCCATATATTAACTGTATAGTAACTCTTTGTTAATATATGATTTCATATGTAAAACTGAACAAATACAGTATTAAATTTTTTTTTTTTTTTCCCTGTATAATGGTTTAAAAAAAAAAAAAATCTCAATTTGTGCTAGCAACTTCAGATGTATTCTTCCTTTTATTATTTATGGTTTAAGAAGAATTCGGCTTATGTATAATTTTTTATATCTCTACAAAATATTTATATTTCTTCAAATATACAGGTTGACATAACCAAATATGACCAGATGGTCATATAACATTGGAAGGTTTTCTATGATGTCCAACAATCCCATCCTTTAATTTTACAAAAGGTTGCCACGTTTGTTTATGTAATCAATTTGTAGTAACACCAAAATGCCTTTTAAAACCTGTACTCCATTCTGTCTGACTACAATATACCAAGGCATAAAGGTTCAAACTTAATGCTTTATGATGATGATGATGATGATGAGATGCCTTTGTCATGTGAAAAACTAGTAGCCATTTCAGTCTGTGTAAGTGCCCTTTTATACAGTAGGCATGAACTTGTTCTGATTCTCGACTTGTCCAGAGCTGAAGCATTCTCTTGCAAAAGCAAATGATACCATCACGTTTCTTAAGTTATTCTTATCGTCAGACTGCAGTGTCAGAGTTTTTGACATCAACGTGGGAAAGGGCAACAATCTGTGAATGGACTTCTATCTCTACTTGCACTGCCGCTTGCATTTCATAATCCAGTTAAGATTCTTTTGAAGTTTTCCTACAGGACAACTACATAAAAAAGGCAGTATTAACATGATTTTAGCCAGTAAATGGTTTTTTTTTTTTTTTTTTTAGACTTGTGTTTCGGATCACCTGACTATTGTGATGAGAAGTTAGGTTTACAGAACAAGTTGGAAAGATACCATCATATTAGTTTAATGTGTTGTTGCTATTTGACTAGATGATTTTAATTCTGTTTCAAGCAGTGGGATTTTATTGTAAGAGAAGATTGTGAGAATGTGACCTTCTACACTTAGTTTGTATTTTCGTTGATGCTAGCATAACTGGTTTTGTGTGTTCTCTATTAAGTCATTGGGTTTCTGTGTCTAGAATCACAGGAATACAGTAATAATACAGTATTTTTGTGCTATTATGCAATAGATTCTTAGTAATTGAAACAAAGTATCTCTTGGGTCTTTGAGCAGAGAACATTTTTTAAACACTGTTCAGACCTTTATTCTATCATTACTGGTTTCTTCATGACTGGCCGTAGGAGACCTTGCACAGGCCAGTGTTTTTCATGTTCTTTCCACTCAAGGTTTCATTCATGAGATACAAGTTAATAAACTAAGAACAAAAAAAAAATCATATGAACAGAAGTCCTATGTGATACTTACACTATATCTGCAAAAGTTTGTGGACACCTGACCATAACACTCATGCGTGCTTTGGTAAAAATCCCAGTTCAGATTTAGTCCCTTTGCTGTAATAATTAGCTCCATTTTTTCTGGGAAGGCACACTAGATTTTGGAGCACGTCTGTGAGAATTTGTGTCCATTCACCACATGAGCGTTAGTGAGGTCAGGCACTGATGTTGGGTGAGGAGGCCTGGGGTGCAGTCAGTGTTTCAGTTCATCCCAAAGGTGTTCAGTGGGGTTGAAGTCAGGGCTCAGTGTAGAACACTCAAGTTCTTTTACACCAACCTCAGCGTACCATGTCTTCATTGAGATCATTTTGCACAAGATCGTTGTCATGTTGGAACAGGTTTGGGCCTCTTAGTCCCTGAGAAGGGAAATTATAATGCTATAGCATACAACAACACCATAATCAATTGTGTGCTTCCAACTTTGGGCCAAGAGTTTGGGGAAGGACCAAATACTGGTGTCATGGTCGGTGTCCACAAACTTTTGTCCATATAGTGTGACTTGTTAGATTATATAATGCAATAGCTCTTACTTGAAATAGGGGTAGGATGCTATGGAAAATAATTTTCAGTTTTCTTTGACACATTCCTACTCTCAAGAAGGAGTGTACTAAATAATATCAATTCTTTTTTGTTGTTTAGAGATACTTACAAAAGTCATTTAAATGATTGTTCTTAGCCTTCTTTACTTTTTTTTTTCTTTTCTTTTTCAATATTATCAATATTAGTTTCCTATGATGTTTCACCTCAGGAGTTTGGTCTTTTAAAATCAGACCACACTGTTTTAAAACTCTTGTAGAATTACTCCTCACTGTGTGACCATAAATTCACATACATTCAGTTCATCTCCCGTATGATCTGTTCACACTAACACATTTAATCTCTCAGGGAATTTAACCATTTAACCATTTTGGTACAAGCACAGTTTGAATGACATAAAAATGAATAGTAAGAACAGCAGTTTGAAAGCTTAATGTAGCATGGTCAGATATGCTTCATATAACGCAATAAAAACTGTTAATCTAACCAAAAGATATTTTTTTTATATATATAATGTCAGTGTTTAAGGATTATTTTGTCCTCCAAGATGTTACTTTCCTTTTCCTTTTGATATGTTCATGCCTAAATTCCCACAAAAGTTACATTTGCTCTTCATAGAGTGTTCAGTAAGGTTAAATTTACTTTATGGGCTGATTAAAGTTGTACAGTAATGAGTGGTGTAATGGTCAATACAGTGTACTCCTCGAGCAATTCATTTTGATCAGATATTTGGAATTGGAATATTTTCTTAATGTTGGACTGGTTTAGTAAATTTAATTGTTTAATGTAAACTGATTATTATTATTATTATTATTATTATTATTGTGGGAGATTATTACCTTTATTTCTAAGACTATGATTGTATTTGCCCCACTAATAAGTGTAATGGTTCTGTAACCAATCACTCTCAACACTGTCACCGGATCTAAAGTTTTCTTACAATCCTTTTATGTTTATTAGTTATTTAAAAGGAATAAAATTGTTATATGTTGTCCTGCGTTGTAATTATTTGAGAGGCATCCAGGTGTCTACAAACTTTTGGCCATATTACTGCTGTAGTGTATGGAAGCACAGGCATCCCATTATAAATGATAAATCACTAAAAGAAAATTTATTTGGAAAAAACTTGCAGAGTGTCTGTGTAAAGAATAAACACCAGATATAAAAAATTATTTATTTCTCTCATTAAAAAAAAAAATCTTTTATAGCTTGCATTAAACAGGCGTTGATAATGAAAGAGCTTGAGCAGATGTCATATATCCAGCTTTTCATTTCATATTCTTTTATTTTTGTTTTTATTTTTAATGCTTTATATTTTTTATATATTCTTTATTATTATTATTAATTATTATTATTATTTATTATTATATTTTTAATTATTTTCTATTTTTCTATATTTTATTTATTATTTTCTATATTTTATTTATTATTTTCTTATTCTTCAACTGATTTATTATTTTTTTAAGGCACTCCTGTGATTCAGTAATGGTGTATCTTAAGCATCATTTTTATACCTTTTCACGCATGTGGTCCTTGCACTGTCCTGTCAGTAGGGGGCAGTGTAGTCTCATAAAGCCCCATTACTTGCACAGCCGTAGGTATCCTGGGTTGGGCTACTTTACTAGAATTTTCTCGACAAGCCTCAAAAACAAAAGATTGTCTTGGAAATTTAACCTTTTCTTTTTTTTTAAATAAAATAAAATAAATAATAATCAAATGTATTAAATATCTAAATATCTCAGCTAATTTCATGTTTTGCATTATTACAGTATATGCCATTTAATATTATATTTTATGCAATATTAACACTTGTCTTTGTAATATTAGAGTATCTTAATAATACATGTGCGAAGTCCAGTAATTCACAGACTAGATACTGGCTTATACAGACTTGATGATTTTGTGTGGTGAAAAACTTCTTTTGTGTAGATGAAAGCTTTTACTAAAAGTGTGTAGTCTAACCTGAAATTGTAGTTTTTGGAAGAGCAGAGAAACAGAAAACCTTGATATACAGGTAAAACATCTCACTGTTCAATATACATTTAAAGTGTTTTTGTTTAGTGGTGACTTACTTATTGTCAGACAAAAACTGCAGTATCTCTTCATTCTGCTTGGGATGGCAGTATTGATCTTAGGAATGGATTCGTTCGACATACTGAACTGAGGCAAGTTTCACTTTGATAAGATTTAACAAGGGCAGATTTAAGAAAAAAAAAAAAAAAAGCAACACTCAAAATTCAGAATTTTTAAAATAGTTCACACTAAAGAATTAAACTTCTTTTCCCCAGCAAAAATAAAAATGCAACACTCAAAAATCAGAATTTTTAAAAATGGTTCACACCAAAGAATTAAACTTTCTTTTTTTTTTTCCATCAAAAAAGATTCCATTCCATTCCATTCCATTCCATTCCATATTCACGCAAACAAAAGGACGCCCCGCAATTCTGACCAATCACAGGCTCGAAGAACGCGCCTTCGAACGAATCAGTGGGCGGAGTCATGACGTGTGTGCTGACGTGTCCTATAGCAACCGTCCCTCTGGTGTAGCGGCCATTATAATCCTGTGTGTATAAACGTAACCCACGGAAAAAAACGGAGAAAGAAAAAAACGGAAAGTGCCGCTGGATCCGGGTGGACGTTTTTTCGTTTATCCTTTTGTTTCGCCTTAACGGTTGACTTTGTGCCTGACTGCTCTGAGCACTCGGTTATGCTGCTGGTTTTCTTGTGTTAATTGAGGCTAGTGTTAAGTGTTGTGCTATTTTAGTCCAGCGTATTCCAGCCCGACTGAGAGCGTTTCATCAGCCGTCTCTCACCGCACATTTCTCCTTTAATCTTAGAGGTGCTCGCTTAAGACTCGTTTCTATTTAGATGGCAAGCTTCCCAGATTCTGTCAACGAGAGTGAAATAGGTGAGTACTGGACTATAAAGCTGTTTATTTGCTGTTTATTTGTGTCTTTTCATTGACTTGTGCTCGTGTGGGGGAGGGACCTGTTTCTCAACACTCCTGTATTAGACAATTTACATGATGTTTTCTTTTTAGTTGGTTTATTTTATGTTATAAGCTGTATAT
>JAOVYU010000063.1:17034122-17047869 GCA_025674565.1 Synodontis membranacea | reverse complement strand
TATATATGTTTTTATTTATACGTTCTTTCCTTCTTTCTCAAGCCCTTTGGTTTGCTTGGTGTTGAAGCTGGATGACTCATAGCAGTGTTTATCTCCCACCGGAAGCTGAATGATAATGATTAATAACCCTGTTCGACGTGGAATGTTTCATATCTGATAAACGATTCCTTTGATCTAGTTGTTGTTGTTGTTATTGTTGTTGTGTGAAACATGATAACAAATCGGCTTTGGCTGATTATAACCACGAAGCTTAATTAATTGGTTGATAAATAAAGCAGAATATATTTTGTATTTAAATATTTCATTCTGAAGAAGGGTCTCTTGATCAATTTTCATTTTATTTTATTTTATTTTTTTTTTTGTGATTGAAACCCCAAAGACTCTGTTCATGGGTTGTGATCAGGTCCTTATATTTTAATCAGGATTAAAAAAAAAACTGATTCAAGATAATTCGTACAGAATCTTCACGTTGATACTGATATCTCTCTCTCTCTCTCTCTGTAGCTAAAGCTAAGTTCATTGGAGAACTTTTAGCTCCTGCGGCTCCCTTTGACCAGAAGTCTGGACGAGAGACATGGACCGTGGCTTTTGCTCCTGATGGATCTTATTTTGCGTGGTCTCAAGGACACCGTGTCGTTCGCCTCGTACCGTGGTCAAAATGCATGAGCAACTTGTGAGTATACGCCTGCCGTCGTTCACGTTATCATTAACTTGTAATCAGCCGTTAAAAAAAAAAAAGACAGGCTGGTGTGTGTGCCTGCAGACTATCGTGCCCTGTCACACTTGGCACTTGCTTCAAAGCAATGGATGTTTTTTAGACTGCCTCAAAATTACCATAACAAGTTACCCATTATCGTGCCCTGTAACTCTGTGTGTTCTGAGAGAACTCCGTGTTCTGAGAGAAGGTATGCCTGTCAGAGTCATCTGTCCGTAAATCTCCTTTTGCTTCCCTGTTCGTTCCTAGACATTTTAGATTAAAGAGCAACTGGCATATACGTTACCTAGTACTGTATCAATCAGGTGTTTGTTTTGGCTCTATAAAATGCAGGTACTGTATATCTGGAGTGGAATTGTAGTTACCCTCACAATTTCATGTCTGAATAGAGCCAGCAGCATGCTTAACCAGTTGGTAAGCTCACTTTGCACCATAACTCCAAGCAGTTATTCATCCTCCTGTTGCTTGGAGGCCTGTGTGGGTGTGTCTTGCAGTTTTACCAAGAACTGTGTTAACAAGTAATGAATTTTAGTACGCCTTTAACAAGGAATGATGTGTAGTAACTTATCAGCACAAAGCAAGGCAGTCTCTCTGTTTATTTCTAAGAGAATCTGTACACAAGGAGTAACCTTGGAGTTTCATATTTTGTGAAAGATGGAAAGCTCTTGAAGCCTCATTCATGTAGAGATTTTTAACAAGTCGCTAGATTCTGTTCGTTAGTTACTTATCTGGACAGAGAGCGAGTATTTTCAGTAAAGAAGTGAAGTAGCTGCTGTTATTACTGGTTATTACATATATTTTTAACTGTTTTTCTGCACTGCTTGCCTTTTTCAGCACAGTAGCTGATGGCACAATAGTGGTATTTGTGCATCTTGATCTATTCGCGAAATAGTCAGAGGAAAAAGAGTTCATTGTTCAGTCTGTGATATTTGAAAGTTCATTAGTGCAGTCAGAAGAGATCTCACTCATGATGAATCTGCCTGTCTGATGCAACTCCTGATTACCTTATTTATTCTAAGGCTAAGGAGGAGAAACAAAACAACCAGGCAGAAAAAATATCTCGAATAAAGGAAGTTTAGGACCTCTACAATAAGTCAGTAACTTTCTATGAGTAAAATTGTGATTAGATGTTTTTATTAAACGAGATTATGCAGACTCTCTGTATTTTCATATTCATCATATATCAAGTTTACGTAAGACTGTCCCCACTTAGTATTGGAAGCTCCATTATCACTTTGGGACATTTGACAGCTTCCTTAACATGCCAAGCACTAATTCTTCATCTTATTCCTAACTCTTTAGCTCTGTGAGGAAGGAGGAGTGGCTAAATGGCGCAGGACCCAGGCGTCTGTCTCGGCAAGGTAGCGACAGTGCCCTGGTGCCGGGTGAGCCGAGAGAGCACACCATCGACTGCGGCGACATTGTGTGGGGACTGGCATTCGGTTCCTCTGTTCCCGAAAAACAGAGCCGCTGTGTGAATATTGAGTGGCACCGTTTTAAATTTGGCCAAGACCAGTTGCTGCTGGCTACCGGCCTCAACAACGGCCGCATCAAGATATGGGACGTGTATACAGGTGAGAATTTTCCACTCGGGCATAAACTGAGTAAATTACTGGTTGAACTGAAAAATAAAAGTCTCTTTCTGAAAGGGTGTTTTCTCTCAAAAACACACGCTGTCCTGAAATATTTATAGTGTTACCCCAGGCCTGTTTAACAGATGTGAAGTGAAGTGAGAGAGATGTGTAAAATCTCCACTTCTCCAAAATACCTTTGTGTGCCTTTCTGTTTTTTTTCCCCCAGTGGATCACAAGAACATTTTGTCATGAGTCATGTGCAAGCCCTTCCTTTACACTTCAGGGGTTTTTTTTTCCTGTTTTTTCTTTTTTTTTTTTAACTACTTTGGGCATCTGTTGTACGTAGCATTCTTGTGAATTTGCACAGCAGTGACTTTCAGTGACTTGTTCTTCAACCTAAGCTGAAATTCTGTGTTGAATTTATGTGTGTGTGTGTGTGTTCGTGTGCAAAGGGAGGTGATGACTCTCAGAAATGTAGTGTTCTCTGTGGTAGTTAGTTATTAATTGCCTGTCAGTGGAACAGTGTTTTCATTGTTGGGTGGGAAGTATCTGAGGAGGAGGAGGACCCCACACCTCTGCTGCTATTGGTTGGTTTGGGTGTATCTGCATGACTGCCAGTTGTTGCTGTAAAATACACCACATCTCTCTTCTCAAAGAGGCGCTGCCCTAAAGATGCACTGCTCATACTCACTTTGCCCAGTCTCTCATATATTTGAACATGCTGTGTTATCGTTGTACGTTGATACATTGTAACGTATTTCAGAAATCGGATGGTTTCTACCAGAGAAAATTACCGGTGTTTGTTGTATAAACCTGATACTGATACTTTTTGTGGTTGTCAGAGAGTGAGTAACTGCTTTTATCTGCTTAAGCCAAAGCTGAGGGCTTTAATGCAGATTAGCTTGGTATGATTTAGGCACTGTTTCCATATCCCTGAAGGCATTGGCTTCAATAGCTTGAAAAAAAAAAAAGGCTTACGTGTGTCAGCTGACGTATTCTCCAGATAATGACTCTGTGGGGAGGATGGTTTACAGTAATATTCTCCACTAACAATACTGACTTTTTCCCTTATTTTTTTTCTCTCTTGAAGCAGGTTTCTGTGCTATTCTTCAAATTCTCTGTGATGAAAGTGTTCATTTAAAGGCTTTCCCTGTAGCAAGAATCAATCAACGTGGACTTTGTGCAGTAAATAATGCGTGACTAAGACTGCCAACATTTACCTGTGTCCTTTTCACCTCATTTTCAGTCTAATTGCCTCTTATTTTTTTTCTGTGCAGGAAAACTTTTGCTGAATCTGATGGATCACACAGACATTGTTCGGGACCTAACGTTTGCTCCAGACGGCAGTCTTGTGCTGGTGTCTGCTTCCAGAGACAAGACGTTGCGTGTTTGGGACCTCAAGGACGATGGTGAGAGGACATTGTGTTAATCTAAAACTATGGGGTGTAGACGGTGTTCCTGGATGTCCTTGGAAGTCTTCCTATCTTTAACATTTGGAACGAAGTCGACCGTTTTGTAACAAGCTCTGCTTTTTCATATTTGGCTGTAAACAGTGAGCAGTTACCACATGACAGTTATGTATTGACTATGTGTGCCATTTATTACCTCGTGTGGAGTGGCCCCTCCCCGCAACACCCTTTTTTCCCTGCAGAAACTCATTCTCGTGCTCATATAACATGCACCATTTTTTATAATCTATGGAAGCTTTAGATTTGAAGAAGAAGGTTAAGCGTAATGTACAGCTCTAACTCAAGTAGCATGAGACCCACTTTTAAGCACAGTAAATATATTCTCTGAAACCACTTGCTATGGAAATAGATGGAAGCCATAAATACACAGTCTATGCTGACAGTTTTCAAGCTCAGTATATGCTTAATGCAGTGCCATTTTTGTGCTTTGCCACGGCAGGTAACATGGTGAAAGTGCTGCGTGGGCATCAAAACTGGGTGTACTGCAGTGCCTTCTCCCCAGACTCCTCAGTGCTGTGCTCTGTGGGTGCCAGCAAAGCGGTATGTACTTCAAAATCCATATTAACTTTCTGACCGGATGTATTGTGTGTGTTTTTAATATTACTGCTTGTAACTAGTTGAATGACAAATCAATGAGATTTTAATTAAAGTGAATCTGCACCAAATGCTCGGTGTCATAATCTGCTCTTGCAGCGATGCCTGTAATTTTATATTTGATGCTGGGTTGTTGTTTTGTTTTTGTTGTGTGACTGACATTGTGCATATTGAGCATACTGAATCCAGAAATGTCCAAAAAAAAAAAAAAAACAACCTATGGAAGGATTATTGTCTACTCTATTTATTTATTATTATTTTTTTTTAGAATAGATTGTGCATTAGGTAATTTCTGTCTTGTCATCCAGTAATTTACTACTTTTTGGCTGCACTAATGGGCCTAGCCTGCTGAGCCCTTACGGCATTGATTACCCTAAAACTAGGTGCCAGCTGAACACATGACTAATGTTTCACAAACCCTCAAATGCTTCTGGCCTTTGAGTGCTAGGCTAGCTCACCTCCCATGAGCAGACTGCAGTCGTTGTACCATGCAGTTGTGTGTGTCTGTAAGTGTCTTGCTTTCCCTGTCCCAGGTGGAGGCAGAGCTCTGTGTGTGAGTGGTATTGAGGGGAAGTATGCGGGGCACGGCTGCCATCGCGCCCCCTGCTGGACGCTCATGTGCCCGTGCCCACGCCCCAGGGGCCTCCGTGCTCCTGGCTGCAGGGGCGTCCTGTACGTAGGTGTTGCTCCATGTCTGTCTACATCTGCTGTTGCAGTTAATGCTCCCTTTATTGTAAATTCTTCAGTATTATTCAACAAGAGTCGGTTCATATGATAGAAACCACCTTCCCCCAAACACTATTAATTCTACCACATTTTACTTTTTTTTTTTATACACTTGTAGTATCTCCATTACCCTCACTTGTCCCTCCTCTTTAATTTCTTTTCTGTCAACCTGAGCAGAGCCTCATGTGTCTTGCTATATATGTAGAATTCTGGACAGTAGAGCTTAAATCATCATTAACAGCTACATATTAGTGCCCTAGCTCCTGCGCTTGCAGATTTGTGGGCCAGTGCGGTCCTCTGCTGGTGCGCTTTTGGGAAATCAGTTTCAGACCCTTAAATGTTAGTCAGTGGTGCAGGGCATCACGCATTGTTGGCATCTGTGGAGAATGAAAGGGCTCTTGGTGCCTTGATAAGCTGTCTGCTCTTTGGTGATATCTGCCATTGTGGGATTTATTTATTTATCCTTAAACTAGAATATAGACCATAATGGCTAAAAGATATAATTTCAGTTGCCTCTAAGTGGTCCAGTGGCCTCTGTTGTTCATGAGCCCCGCCAATGATATTTTTTTTATCCCACTTGTAAAGCTGCAAATACAGTGCTTTGATTAAAAATGTTTGCATGATGTATTTCATGTAATTTCTTAATGGTGATTCTGCCGCTGTCTGTGTACCTAAGCAGTGCAGGCAGCAGATGAAAAAGTGCTAGAGCAGAATTGTGCTATTTAGAGAGGTGTACAACATGCTTGGTGCCAGAAACTCCTTTGCTGCCAGGCAGACCCTGCTGCAAATACTTAATGCAGTTCTGGCTCGTCCAGTTGCAAATGTCAGGCTCTGCCCAAATTTAAAAAGCAGGCTGGAATCTTGGACACTGGAGCCCTTTCATCTCATGGTGCTGTGTAAGAGGGGGGTGGAAAACTTATGAAGTGAAAATGTATGTACTGTTTGAGTAACCCACACTAACTCAGTACTTTCTCAGCTATAGTTTGGACACTGGCTATTGTAATGCAAAAGTACACTTGCTCAAGAGCAATGCCTTTGAAACGAAATCTCAACTATAATAAAACACTGAATGACCTTTCACCAAAAAAAAAAAGCTCATTCCTTATTTGGTCAGAAGCATGAAATGGGACATTGTTCTGGAGCAAAGCTATCTGTTGAGAAGTACATGGCAAATTTTGATGTAACGAGTTTGCAATGATCATGCTGTATGCTCATGCTGTTTGTTGTTTGCCAAAAGCGTCAACCTTTTGGCCATCAAATGTTCTCTTCTCTTGCAGTATCTGTCTCTCCTCGTAGGCCTCCGCCGGCGCGGTGCGAGCCTATTGTAAACTCACGTGAACTAAAACTCTGAAAGGGGATACCAGTGGAGTAACATTATGTTACCTTAAGTTACTACTTGTTTGTATATTTTTTTACCACTTTCTTTATTAATTTACTTTTTTTTTTTTTTTACTATGGTAACTTGACTGCAAAATAGTTAAAAAAAAATATAACTTATAGTGTTACTATTTAAGTTGAAACTAGAGATAATAAAAATTAGTTTGTTGGTAATATAGATATTTACTTCAGTTATACAGTACGTTATTTCATTTAATAGTGTATTACACGTAAGTGCTAGCAGTTAAAATTGTAAAGAGTTTTGAAAATTGTTATAGTCCAGTGATTTAAAAAAAAATGCCTTGCTGTTTGAGTGGCATGTGCTAACTTTTTTTCTTTTTTTTACTCTACTGTGTAATGTTAAAAATGACACTGAGCATAACTTGTCTTAATTTGACCTTAATTGTGTGTCTTTGTCTGAAACCTGGGTTGTGTAAATGATGTGTTCGGCAGTGCAGGGACACGGGGCTATAACCAGTTTCTGTCTTACCTTACAGGTGTTCCTGTGGGACATGGATAAGTACACTCTCATTCGAAAGCTGGAGGGCCACCATAATGATGTGGTGTCTTGCGAGTTCTCTCCTGATGGAGCCTTGATGGCCACAGCCTCCTATGACACCCGCGTCATAGTGTGGGATCCTCACACGGCCACCATATTGCTTGAGTTAGGGTAAGGTTTATTATGAAATACTGGTCTTTTACTTTATTCACCTCCTCTGCCTGTAATGGCTGTTCATGTTTCTCCTTGTTTTCCATTCCAGGCACCTCTTCCCCCCTCCTTCACCCATATTTGCAGGGGGAGCGAATGACCGCTGGGTTCGCTCTGTCGCCTTTTGTCATGATGGCCGCCATATTGCCAGCATCACAGATGACAGGTAAAATTTACAGCAAAGTTTATCTGTAAACTTTAGTTAGGGTTTAATTTTATTATTTATTTATTTATTCATTTATTTGCCTTTTGTGTTCTCCGTTAAGTTTGAAAGCACTAAAAGTCATGAAGCACTAAATAACAGTTGGCTGTAAAGGGAGTGTTTGTGATTGGGTGTGGTTTGGGCCTCTCCTTGGAGAGACCACATGCTCATCACATGACTGCTATTAATCATCTGCAGGTACACAGATCCCACGCGGTTTGTTATTGGCTGGCTGCAGGGGAGTTGTTGCTAAGGGGCTGTCATAGAGGGTTGGTGGGCATGGTTTAGTTCTGGCTGAGAGGATAGGAATGTTCATTATAAAATGTTTCTGTAAATTATTCTTTATAGCACATCTCTCTGGGCAAAAAACTATAGCATACAAAGCAACACTGATAATGATGGAATGTTAAAATTCATTTATTTTGACAAATGTGTATGCAGATGTAAATAGAATAGGAAAACAACGTATTAAGTCATGAAGCTTGTCCTAAAATGGGGTGTTTGTGAAGTTTCCCCCTTAGTCCTCTGTTATTCTCTGATCACTGGTAGGTCACTGGTGCTATAGTGGACTGTGATAAAGATGTAGATTTTATTCAAGCTCTCACCATGGCCTGCTGTGTCCTTTTGGTCAGGTTGGTGCGATTTTGGAGCATTGATGAGAAATCTCCCCAGGCCATCGCATCGCTCACTAATGGCCTCTGCTGTGCCTTCTCTACAGATGGAAGTGTTTTAGCTGCTGGGTGAGTTTTTACTCGTCAGAGTTTTAGATCTAGCTAGATCTTGGGGTGGGGGGTTTAAAAGAAAAAACAAATAGCCAGGTAATTGAGGTTGGACTGGATTTCCAGCCTACCTGATATACACTGGAATGTTAGTTTGTTTATGCAGGCTTGGTAAGATTTGCCTGCAGGCTTTTTCCATAAACAATAGTGTGAAACCTTCTGCATGACTAGTTTCTATTCAAAGTGAAGTGTATTCTGTCAAAATGCAGAACACAGAAAGGTGTACATTTATCACTTGAAACTCTCGTTTTAGTCATTGTGAGTGCATACTAGACCCAGGTAGCCTAAAATAAAGACTGTTAAATGTAATTAAAATATTGTATATAAGTTTCCTTAATATGTACCCATTGGCATTAATTATCAATAACTCTGATGTTGTCTTTCTTAGTTCGCGCGATGGCAGTGTTCATTTCTGGGAGTGTCCACGCAGTGTCGCCAGCCTTCAGCACTTGTGTCGCATGGCACTGCGAAGAGTATTGTCCACACAGCAAGTCTACGCACTGTCTATTCCTCAATGCATGCAAGACTACCTGGCCTACAGAAGCTTCTAAGCCAGAAGGCACACCACAGCACACTTTCAAATCAATAAGACAGCAAAAAAGAAAAAGAAAAAAAGATGGAGGAAGAGTGCAGTGATCTGTTAACAGGCCTCAAGCTGTACTTAATGATGTCACTGTCAGTGTAATTATTTGTAAGTGTTATAAAGCCGCTTGCACATTTCTTGTCTAAGGCTTGCTAAACCCTAAGCCTTCTCGTTTGCTCTCTCACCCATATCAGCTAGTGGCCTTTAGACAGCCTTATCATCAATACCATTTTCTTTCCTTTTTTTCTGGCACGAATTCTTGTGCAAAAACCTATGGTGCAACTTTCAAGAATTAGACAGCTGTAATGTTCTCTTTGTAGCACGAGATGTGAATGAGTGTTTGGAGTGAAGTGGGAAGGAGGAGCAAGAAAGTGTCAGAATGAAAGAACTGCGTACTTTTCCTATATGTACAGTGGTGTGCTTTTGCGTGTGTGGGATGTATGCTCGAGAAGAATTTTAGGAGATCAGGGATCTAGGCAGTGCCTCCCTTCAGTGTGCCTCGACAGCAGAACTCCCTAGTGCTGTACATCCACACCCAGATGCTGCCTCAGTAACAACAGTCTTTTTTTATCAACCTCCATAACCCTGACAATGTAGTGATAGAACCCATTTCCTTTTCAAATGGTTTCTTTTTTTTACCTGTACAGATGTTTGTAAAGACGTTCTGTGTGCATGTGTAAATGTATGTGTATATATATGATACCTAAACTTGCTTTTCTATGTTTGGTTTTTTTTCTTTTTTCTTCTCTCTGCTGAATCTAAGAATGTAAGTGCTTCTGTTGCATTTTATACATGTATAAAGCACATGCTGTGAAACTCCAGAGACTGTGGCAGGACTGGCTGTACAAAGGAGCGATAGAGTATTCATCAGCAAAAGCACTAATGTTCCTCTAAACTGATGCTTCTTTAAAGGTTGGCGTGCTACTTGGCGTGTATTTATTCTATATTTATATATGGTCCTTGTTGTGTCATCAAACAGCACACTTAAAATTCACCCCTTGTTTAAGCCGTTGTTGGGCTTCTGTCATCCGAGTAGATCTACCTCCTAGATTAGCTCGAGTAATGTCAGATGAAGGCTCAGTTTTTTTCATGCAGTTTAACAGTTAGAGATGTAGTTCTTTTGGTCATAATGTATAATTTTGGCTGATGATATCTGATGGAGGAGAAGCAGTGAGTGGTATATGCTCAGTGTATGAGAAGTTGCTGCATTTAAGACAGTTTTTCACTTCTATGTTCGGACAGAATCTTAGCAATAAACTGTATTGTGGTAACTGTTGGAGTCGACGCCAAAGATCCCCTAGGGTTCTTTTTGTATTTTTGTCACTCAGTATTATTATTATTTTTTTTTAGCTCATCCATGTCTGGCTAAAACTTGAAAATCACATATACACTTGCCTGTCTTTGTACTTAAACCTTCTATCAAGGGCAAGTTTCTTGTTCTGTGTGTATGAGAACTGCATGAGAGCATGCTGATAAATCATCTATCGTCATGGATGACATGGAAATGTTTCCAAAATTGTATATGAAAAGCTGGTGTAATCATAAGAGTGCAAGTTTTTGGTTTGTACATTTTTTTGGTTTTGTAGTTAAAATAAAAGCTTGTTTACAAATAAAAGTCTGTATAATATAGTTTTTTGTGTACCTTGGTTCACAAGTGGTGTGTGTTCTGTTTAATGAGGTGATAGCAGTCAGGATCATTAAAATATATTTGTGATAGAAGATGAAAAGATTCATCACTTGAGTCAGTTTAATGCCTTGCCATTAATATAAAGCTCAAAACCATGTAAAACTGTATCTAGAAGAAAATATTCAATAAGATCCAGTGGGTGGAGCGTTCCTAAAGGTTAGAGAAGCGGGTTTGGAAATGAAAGGTCACCAGTCCGATTCTCTGGACTGGCAGGAAAAAGTGTGGGGGAGTGAATGAACAGCGCTTTCCCTTGCCTCAACATCTAATGCTGAAGTGTCCTTGAGCAAGGCACCTAGCCCACAACTGCTCCCTGGGTATTTATGCACATCTCTCACTTGTGTGTAGGTATGTGCTTGTTTACTGCTTGGATGTTTACTTGTTTACTGCTTGTAAACAAGTAGTAAATCCCCTTGGGGATTAATACAGTCTCTAAAATGTCCCCCAAATAAATTCAGTGATAGAGTTCTATGATATTTATTTATTAGTATATAAAAATCAATGTTTGAATTTTCCCCAGAACCGCTCAGCTCTGTGCTTAGACCGTATCCTGCCAAAACTGAGATTATAGGGTGTGCTAAAGGAATCCGTGTAAAATTCGGAGCACTGCCGATATGATGCACAGGGGAACATTCTACTGACGCAGTATTCCAGTAGCTCGTTTCATGCAGTGGGATATGAATCCAGTTTTCCTTGTGTGTATAAGCAGCACTGAGAGATTCCACAGCTGGGCTGCTTTCCATAGGGGCCCAGATGAGGATCTCAGATATATCAACCGCTCACCAGTTCATGTCTGAGCCTCACGTTTCATAACAGAAACTCAACAGCAGTGTTCCATATTTCCAGATCCAGATTTCCCTCCACCTGGTGTGCTTTCATGTGATACCATCTGGTTTGTTACTGTCCTGCCTCTAATGTTGTTCAGTTAAAGATTAAAAAACTGCAGAGGACGCTGCTCATGCTCTATAAAGATAAATACACAAACACAGTTCAGAGTACAGTAAGCACAGTACAGTACTGACAGCACTATCAGCCCATGTGGCTGAGACAAATATTTAATTGTGTGTTTCTAATGTGTGCATTGTGGGCAAAAAGGAGGAAGATGGAATATTTGTGGTCATGATTCACTGAGTCAGAGCAAATGTATTATATACTGATATTGTTAAACCTCTTTAAACACTGTTAGGCTTTTTATCTTGTTGCTGGTTTTTATTATTATTATTATTATTATTATTATTATTATTATTATTATTGTTATTGTTGTTGTTGTTGTTGAACCCCCAGGACAGTCAGGCTGCTGCTGTTGGGCCCTTAACAATATCAGCTCAACTTATCAATGTTGACCTCACATTGAAGTAGGGGGAATAAGGTGAATGAAGATACCCAACACATTTAAACTTTCCTTTGTAATTTTTTAAAATGCAGGCTTCCTGTAATGTTTTAGGCAGGGTTAAAAACTTGCTGGACACTGTTTAATAATGATAAAAATAAAATAATATATAACTATCACACTTGATAGATAAAATATCTTTGTGTATTTTTTTTTTTGTCACATTCAGCTACCTAATTGTGTTCAGGCACCAGAGATCATAACTTAAAGCACCAAACAAGCATAGACAGGATTAGTACAGACAATAAATCTTTTTTTCAATGTCAGTAAAGATCTGCTTTTCTTTCTCACTTGCTTTTGAGTGTCTTTTGATGTTGTTTGTTTTTTTTTTCTTCCATAGAAAACACTGAAATTTCCAAAACCACTAACTGAATTGATCAAATAATGTTACATTATTATAATTTTGTGTCAAAAGTAAAAGCCACAAAGCACTTTGTGTAGTTTCTTATCAGATGGTTGTCATAACCTGCACAGCGAGTCTAAGAGCAGGTCTCTTAGACCGAATGTTCCAGAACATACGAATGCAGACGTTACAACTCAGTGACAGGTTATGAAATATAACCTGTCACAATTCCAGGCAATAAGATAAGAGCATTAGATAAGCTTTGACAGCTGGAAATGTGTTCATGCAGTGACATGTACTATGTAAGGTCCTTTGGCACATTTTTCTCCAAAATTATATTATGAAATTCTAGTGTTGTAGTACTCGAGTCTGGTCTTGGTCTCAAGGCCAACTTTTCACTTTCTTGGCCTCATCTCTGAATTGATAACAATTCTACTCGATAGAAGCACATGGGTTGGACTTTTAGAGGGACTGTTTTTTTTTTTTCTTCTGTTTTTCATACTCTCCAAACTAACAACAAAATGAATCCATTAATAATGAATCATGACTGCATGATTCATTATTAATGAATCATTAATAAAAAAAAAAAAAAAACAAAAAACCCCAAAACAGTGTGTAATTGTGTGTAATTCCATTAAATGTCACACTTTGTGAATATGAATATGAATAATACTATATTGCAATTATTAACACACTCCAGTGTGGGCTGTCAAAGGAGACATTTACCACATATAGCCTACAGTGTTGGGGTACTCCTTTTCTTTAAACTTTTGACCTGTTCAGGATGCAGAACATGGAGCTAAAGATTGCAAAACTGGCCTGTGCTCTCAGAGAGGGAGGAGTGGCATGCTTTCTCTCCTCAGGGAATTACAGTGACACTAGCCAATCATGTGTGTGTGTGTGTGTGTGAGCTCATGCATACAGAAGCGGGCGGACAGAGTGTGCTACACTGCCCCCTGGCGCTGCTTGTGCAGCAGTTCGGAAAGATGCGCAGGCTGGCGTCACGTGGCTCGGAGGATCACGTGACGACCTTCGCCCTCAGTGGTTGGAGAAATGTGTTGGGGAAAAAAAATCTTCAGGTTGATACCAGCTGGGTATCTTTCAACTTTGAAGAGGGTAGGCGTTTTATGTAATGTTTTTGTTTCACCTCCCCGCAGGGAGCTGGAGAGGAAGAGTCTAAACTAAACTTCTAAGTCTAAACTTTTAGGTCTTGGTTTCAGCTCGTTCTTCCTCCAGAGTCCTGGTCTTGACTCAGACTCGAAAGTCTTGGTCCTGACTCGGACTTGATATATGTGGTCTCATCCCCATCACTATTACACTCTGTAATGCAGATGTGGAGGAAAAAAAACATTCTTGGTTTTCCTTGGGTTTCCTGGAATTGTTCACACTTCCTGTTTTCTAGCTGTTGTTACTATGACTACAGAGACATTTCCTGTACTGACAGTGGACTCTCTCATCACGTACATCACTTACAAAATTCAGTTTATAATGAAAACATATTAATAATATAAATAAAAAAGTACAATGTAGGTTTTTTTGGACATTGCAATTAATTAAGTACCAACCAATCATACAGAAAATAATATTCTTCCTTTTCAAATT
>JAOVYU010000063.1:16999343-17010951 GCA_025674565.1 Synodontis membranacea | reverse complement strand
ATACACACTGTGTGTATACACTGTGTAAATCTCTTATACAAATAAGGAGCAATAGGGACACATTGCAGTATCACTGAACTGACGAATGTAAACAACACTGATGAATGATGAATGATAAACAACGCTGCTGGAAATGCAAAAAATTAAAATTCAGTTCAACACCGAATGCAAGGAGTCCATTGTATCATAACGAATAAATAATACTTTTATTGATGACATATATATGTTAATACACACAATTTATTTCATATTTAACACAAATTATACATCTTATTACAAATATATGAAAATAATAGTCTTACATTTTTTTCTTTATTATTAATGTAATTAGAAAGTAATGCGAGAGTCGTTTATATGGAAATTAAATGAAATGTTTTTCACTAGACTTACATTAGCTGAATTAAATTTAATCAACATTCGTTCTAATGCAGATTATTTACTTAAAAAAAAATAATAAAAAATCTAGCATTTGACTGCTAACTGATTATCTGTTTATTTGCTTAACTGAATTCATAAATACAGATGGTCCATTCAGTGCTCACATCCTACAGAGTCACAGGAAGAAGGGCTTGTCTTAAGGAAGGGAGGAACTTATGGTGAAAGATGGGGTCTGACCCTGAGCTTTACTTCCTGTGTTTTGGCCTTCTCCCCTTTTCCTTTCTTCAGTAGCCTCACATGGGATCCTGTCATTTCTAGCACCAAGGGATCAACAACGATAAAATGTTTGATGCCTTCTAACTGGATATTGAAGTAACCCCTTTCTCAAACTGACACACACACACACACACACCTCCTTAACTGATTCCCTGCGTAAAAGGGATGAAGCATGTCAATACTTGTGTCATTATAGCAAACTGATGTCAGCGATCCGGTTTGAGCCTGAGTTTTGTGGTCGACAATTCCCTCTGATTGTTCCAGTTGTGCAGTGGGGCAATTTCAGAGAAGGAAGGGTGACCACATCTAACAGGAAACACGTGCAGGGCAGACTCAAGGTGTGGTTTAGGTGTGTAGGCTGGGAGACATACCATCTGGTGATAGACTGATCAGATAGCTGTAAGACATGAAAGTTAGGAAAAGGAGAGTAAGGTGAAAGAAATAACCAATTTAATCAAACGATTAATGGATAGGTACACGGAGTAAAGGGTGAGTATCCATTGACAGTCACTGAGAGATGAACATGGAGAGAGAGAGAGAGAGAGAGAGAGAGAGAGAGAGAGAGAGGAAGCATGTAAAGTTGAGGGGAGGGCAAAGCAAAGAAGGAGGGAAAGACAGTTTGGAGAGGGAGGTGGGGTGAGTAAAAGTGTGCCGCTCTCACGCTCCGACTGGCTTCTGAAGGGACACAGAGATCTTATTAACGTCTCCAGGAGATGATATATGGGAAAGGATTATTTCAGACCTGACTTTTTGATGGTAGGTTATGTCTTACATTGCTTGTATCTCTTCACATCCTTTCTAAGAAGCACATGTGGACTCCTGTAGTTATTTTCTACTCTGATGTTGTGGTTTCCTGCCTGTGTTTCTCTCTGGGCTCTTTGAGGTTGCGTGCAGTATTAGCTCCTGCAGTAAGCCGTTAACTCTTTGTTTGTACACATCGTATACTTCATAATGAGTGAGGGCTCAGGGTCTTATCATAAAGTCTAATCTGGACTTTCTGACCCAGCAAGATTTTGTCAGAGGTCCTGCAGATCACTTTGTGTATACCAGTATGGTGTGATTGGGTTCAGTTCAGCAGCAGTTTCAGATAAAACTCTGGGTGAGGTCGCAGAGACAGATGAGCTGTTTATCAGTTGTGCTTGTAGCTCTGACTGCTTAATGGTTTGTGAATGGTGCTTTCCTCAGGCTCATAATTACCGTGTATGTGTGCGTGTATGTGGGTTGGCAGCATGCTGTTTATGGATCATACTTGTTTCCTGGTCTTGTGATCAGTGTACTCTCAAGTATCAGTCTTACATCAACACAGATCACAGGCAGTTCAAACATGTCCAGACACCATCTTGGGGTTGGTATGTGTCAAACTCCTGTGTACTCAGCGTGTCTTCTGTCCTGGCTTGTCTTTAGCAAATGCAACCTTACACAGAAATCTTCAGTGCATGGAAAAATACAGATGATATCTGTTGATGATATCTGTTTGAACATTGGTATCAAAACAGTGGTCAGTGTAGATTCTACACCTGTGCACCTCCTCAATCATGTCCTTATCCGATCAGCTAATCATGTGGCAGCAGCATAATGCAAAAAATAAATAAATAAATAAATCATGCAAGTTACAGGTCAAAAGCAACAAACATCAGAATGGGGAAGAATGTGATCTCAGTATCAGTGAATGTGGCATGGGTGTTGGTGCTGCTGAGCTCTAAGGATTTTCAACCACAACAAATGTGTAGAGTTTATACAGAATGATGTGGAAAACAACAACAACAAACCAAGAACAAGTCCAATATGTTTTTGTTCTCTGTGCAGAAACAGCTTAGTGACAGAAGAGTGGCCAGACTGGTTAAAGCTGACAAGATGTCTACAGTCACTCAATTAACCGCTCTTTACAGCTGTGGTGAGCAGAAACGAATTCATCAGAAAATGCACAAGACGTCACCCTTTGAGGAGGGTGGGCTACAGCACTAGACGACTGCATGGGGTTACTCTCCTGCCATGAACAGGAATCAGCAGCTACAATGGGCACAGAAATAATAATAGTGAACCCCAATCTGCCACAGAGTTTAAGGTAGTTGTTTGTCCTGAGGTGCTTTTCTGCCCACCATGGTTGCAAAGAGTGCTTATTTGAGTCACTGTAGACTTCTTTGTTGTTGTTGTTTTTTTTTCCAAGTAATTCTGTGCACACACTAGAGGCAGTTATATGTGAAACTCCCAGGAGATCAGCAGTTCCTGAGTAATTCCGATCAGCCCATCTGGCACCAACAACCACACCGTCATCAAAGTCACACTTTTTCTTCATTTCTTCATTCTGATGCTTGATGTGAACATCAGCTGAAGCTCTTGACCTGTACCTGCATGTTTTTTTATGCGTTGTGCTGCTGCCACATGAGAAGCAGGTCGGATAACTGCGTGATTGTACGGGTGTACTCTTTTTAAATGTTGTATTTTTTTTAAACGATTGAAGACGCTTGTTGTTTGTCTGTATTAGCGTATCATTTGACACCGCTGCAAACTAGTTATCCTTCATCGATACCTTTTTTGACTGATTGCTTTAGCGAGTAGTGTTTGACTCGAGTCCTGAAGACTAGCACTTACTACAATTCCAAATCAGTGGTACTTGTGACCATCATTGGTGTACTTGTCTCTAATCAGTTTTTGGAAACTAAGATGCGATTTGTGATTCGCTCAACTCCTTTAACAGCCACCTGCCCCTTTTGTATTCTACTGATATATATATATATATATATTTCTTTGTCTTTTGCTTTTCATGAACTGCAGGCTTCCTCATGATACTCAGGTGTTCTGGGTCTTCTCTGAAGGTTGCATTGTGTGTGGTTCGTATTAAGCGGAATACGCAGACACCTTTTGTATTAGTGTAATGCTTGTTCACAGTTGGATATCCAGAAAATATCAACACTTACCAGCCGTGATGTGATGCGACGGACCACAACTATTAAGGTAGCAAGTTTGGAGTTCCACAGCTCGTATTCTGAGAGGAAAGAGGTGGTATATTGTGTCAGTGACCAGTGCAAGTTACTGATAAAAACCCTCCTGGTGTGTTGTTTTTCATTTGTTGCTTTCATTTCAAAAGTTGTAATTGTCGTTACAGCTTCCAGCTAACTTTTTCTTTAAATTCTGAAAGTGTCCCAGGTTTTAATCTAAATATTTATTGTTTACAATTTTAACTAATGTCAGATTCTTGGAGCAGGCCCTTTGCTCACATGTCTGTGCTCGCGTTGGTCTTTTCTGGCTTTTGTCCATACTGGAAGTTTCCGTACTGATTTCTGGAAGAGAGCTTCCTATTCCTGTGAGAAATGTGTGTGCGTGCTGTAATCTCTTCATTTGGCTGTAAGTAGGTGGTGTATATTTTATGCCTCCTGCCCCCCCCCACCCACACGCACACATACACACACAACAGAAACCACATGAACAAGCATGTATCCACTCACACACACACACACACACACACACACAATTACTGCACATACTTGGCCAGTAAAATTGTAGTCACTAGGTGGTTCCCCTGGCCCACACAATCTAGCGGGTTTAATTTTAACAACTTACATGGACAAAAATAACAACATGACTATAAAAATAGGTCCTCCTCCGCTCATGACACGGTGATATTTTTGGAGCCCCAAAATACCTGTGAAATAATCTATACGGAATCTAAAGAATTATCTGCACTAGATACACTTTTGTGGTTAAGAGCCCTTTAGCTTTATGATCTTCGTACATTTCTTCATTTTCTCAGGTGGCAGTCATGCCTTTATATTTTTGAATGAGCTGATCGAGTTAAGCTCGCTGCCGGAGAACAGCACTGTTTGGTTTGGTACATGTCCTGTATCTCATTAGTAATGTCGATATTAATTGGACACTATTCTGTTTTATGTGTTATAGATAAAGCCAGTGATTTTGAACAACAGGTGAAATGTTATTGTTTTTGGCAGCAGAACAGAAAAAGCAGCACTTCTTGTAGTCTAAAACTCACCAAGCACACAAAAAAATGTTTTAATACAGCCCTTTAAAGAGGGTTTGTCTAATGACAGTTATTACAGTACAGTAAATTAGTCTGTTTGCCAAGTAATCTTATGAAATTTGAAAATTGTTTAGAAAATTTTAGTGGATTGGAATTTGTTTACATTAGTAAATGTTTGGAGAAAATAAAATTTTGAACTGTTTTTTCCCCCCTTAGTGTTGATAAGATAAAAAAAATACAGCTCGTCATGCTACTGACAAACAGTAAACCCCTTTATCCTGAAGGCTTTCCTATCCTGAAAAACATAGTTAACTCTGTTACAAAGTGCTGACATGGGAGATTCCTTCCAAAATTGCTAAAGAAACATCTCTTAAGAGAAAACATCACCCTATTAACAATTCCAGGTTTTTAAAAAAAAAAAAAAAAAAAAACCAACTTTTGTGGAATGTCCACTGTAAAAGTCCCTCTGTAATTTGTTACTATAGAAAGAAAAATGAATTAGAAGGAATGCACTAATGTGACCTGTGATTTGTCTTGCAGCTGGAACTGCCTTTAGAGGTGTTTTTATAGAAAATGAATCAACACCAAATCTGAGTGCAGTCAAGTCTGAAAATTTATCATCAGATTAATGAAGATTTCAACTGCACAAGACTTATCACTAAGATCTTACTGGCCATGAGACTGAGCAGAGTTTGTCAATACTCTAGTTTGTGTGTATGTGTGTGTGTATGTGTGTGGCAGTGGCTGCTTGTGTGTGTGTGTGTGTGTGTGTGTGTGTGTGTGTGTGTGTGTGTGTGTGTGTGTGTGTGTGATGATGAGCTTACACCAGCGAGGTGCCAGGACACAGGAATGCAGTTTGGGCAGGGGAGCAGAGAGAGACTCGACCTGACAGACAGGGTGAGAGAAAGACAGGTTACCGGAATACTGCTAACACTGTGTACTCTGCCAGTAGCCTGAGTGGCGAGTGGAGGACTGGAGGAAGGCCCTCCACCTATGGCGGACGTTACTAAATCGCTCTTTATCAGCATTCAGAAAAGACCTTTCTCTATCTCTGGTGGCCACCCAGAGAGAGAATGCTCAAAGGGAACCTTGTTGATTGTAGTTGGCCATCCTCTTTTTTTCTTTCCATAAAGGATATGGGTCAAGGAGATATAGTAGCCATAGTTATCTGGTGTATTCAGCCCTGAGGCCACAGAGTGACACAGATAAACTGAGTGGTGCTTGCTATCCTGTCTTGTCACCTCTCTGGTGTTATTTTTTTTCTATTATTCTCTGTAAGCTGAAAGTTCAACTCTTCTCCTCTTCCTGTGCTTTGATCTCTTGAATCACGATGATCTCTGACAAGTTGCTTGCATTGGCAATTGGTTTCAAAATAAGCAAAGTATTCATTTTAATAAATGTACAAAATACATATACAGTGATCTAGATAAGAATATGGTGGATTCTTGCTGAACAGGTATACAATATACGTTTCGTATGTACTGCATAATATGTACAGAAATAAGGATCGCTCTGTCTCACTTTGTTTGTTCCTTTCTTTTTCCTTCTCTACTGCAGGCAGTACCAGTGAATTTGTCTCTAGATGCACTGCTGCAGATGTCTAGTTCTCAGGTGCAGGAGACCATGAGGAAACTGGGCTCCAGTGCTGATGAGTGCTCCCGCATCACTGCTGCCCTCTCCTGTCTCAAGAGCAGCAACATCTCCTCCACCTCCTCCAACTCCTCCACCTCCAGTGCAGGGAAATGGACAGGTGAGTCCTACTTGCCGTTTGATCCGTCGCAGATAACTGGTAGGTTGCAGGTTTATCAGGACATGACAAAGGGTGGAGCCAGGCATTGATGGGAAGTGACATTTCCCCAGCTTCCGATTCTTAAAAGTAAAATTTGAAAGACCTGGTTATAAGAGATTGTCCGTGCTAATGTCATCTACAAACTTTCCACTCAGCATTCTCAATTATCATTAAGATTTATTATTATTATTATGTGGATCCCATTTCTGCTGGCCATCAAACAGACTATATTTCAGGCTCAGTAAAGGTAGACATCCGACCATCATAGATTCACGTATTTAATTGCTTGTGCTCATCACTACTAGGTTTTTGGAGAACTGATGTATATTCACTAACTCTGGTGTCTCTACTACAGGACGGGAGCCCAAAGACGATGGAATTCCTTGGATTGTAGAACCTGTTCGCTGTGACATTAATACTTCATTCTCAGCTAATAAGCTCTCCTGCTCCAGTCAAAGCTCACAACCCTACAGCCCAAACCCAGCCATTTGGGTCCCATTTACCCCTGTGATGCCCGGCAGCCAGCGTTCTGTCTCGGTTTCTGCTGTTACCTCTCTGGACTGTCCAGCAGGACCCAATGTGACCCCACTATTGAATGGACTAGCTGATCCTTTCTGCCCCTCACCTCAGCTGCTACGCCGCCCGCTGGGACAGGTGTCGACTCCGCCCCCTACACCGCCCTCCATTAGGAACGAGCTCCTGAAGCCCCCCCACACGCCACCACCACCATCCAAGCTGCGCCAGCTTTTCCCTGCCCTGCCTCGCAGCAAGAGCCACACACAGCTCGCCAACCGCATAGATGAGCCTGCACCCAAGTAGGTCCAACGTTGCCTGTTTGCAAAAGAGTGCTGGAGAGTGTAAAGAAACACTTAGTTGAACATAGTTGAACTTAGTTGTTATGGTTTACATCACTTGCATACTTTCCTCACTGAGCCTTTACTACTGAGAAGGAAAAAGAAAGTAATCCAGAGAGTCTGATCCCGCAGGCTGATTATATTCAGTTTGGAGCCTCACTTTCAATTTTGCATGTACAACAATATCATGATTCAAAATATGATTATATTGCCATGTGTAACACAAACATCTGTGCTCACAGGAAACTAACCCTTCGAGAAACATGTAGAATGCAAGAGTTTTATCATAGAGGAGACATTTTGTTTGATACCGCAATGAGAAACTAATTGAACATGCAAAGAGCTTAAGCAAGACTCTGACAGCTCTTGAAATTTAGACCCTTTCAAATCTTATCTGCATTTGATGTGCATGAGGAGATCCAAGTTTCAGGAAGCTTAAGAGTCGAGAGTTAGTCTGGTTGGCTAAACAATCATAGGGGTTAAATACAGGTCAAACATTTTCAGCACCACAATGCACATTCTCACATTACAACCAGTGTGCATGATGTTCTACGAGTTTGTCATAATACACACTCTCGGAGAAATACTGGAATCCCCACCCTCCCATGGGCACACCCACATTTTTCACCAGAGTCATACTAAGGCCATCAGCTCAGACTCAGTGGCTCCCTTCTGGACGCCACAGGCTTCTCATGCTCTGTTCCCAACATCAGTAAAGATACTGTCTGACTCGACCCCTGTCTGAAGTCGACTGTTCAGTCTTGATTCCCATGGTGCAGTTACCTGATTTTTAAAATGCAGTTTTACATATTCAGACAAAATGACTTCAGACAAAAGTGATTGGTCGAAGGGAAGTTGTAAGTATAGTGCCCAGATTTCTGGCTAACGACGTATCTTCTCTTGTATGTTTTGCAGGAATGTAAAGAAGAATAAGATGCTTCTAAATGTGAATGTGCAAGATGTGAGAAATGGCCATGATGATTCACTGTCACGCACGCCACTGCTCTCTGTCCCCTCTCCACACATTATTCCCAACACGCACACGAGCATGGAAAGTCCAACACTGAAAGGTAGATTCACTGCTGTCATGGACATCTATGGAAAGCAGAGTTTTTTTTTTTTTTTAGCATATAGGTTTCTGTGTCCGTTTTCTTTTCAAACTCACTGTTTGGATCTTTTGTGATTCTATTAGAGAAAGGAAGATCTCCACAGGGTATGAGGAGAGATTATGGTCTTACAATCACACATAGGTAAGGCAGTCTGAGCAGTTTTTGCTCTTCGTTTGCTATGGCAGTCTGTTTTTCCTTAAAAGAAGAATGAAATTTTTAGTTCATTAGTTTATTCTTTATTTGTTTAGTTTAGGCAGAACAAAACTTTTTTCCATTTACTTTTAAAGGTTTTCTACCAAGTCATGGTTCTCCCAGACATGTGCAGTATGTCGGAAGAACATGCTCTTCGGTGTAAAGTGCAAACACTGCAAGTAAGTCAACACAGGTGCCCTAGCTTTACAATCACACCTGCTTATTATACGCAGAATCTGCTAATGATTTTCTCACCTTCAGGTTAAAGTGCCACAACAAGTGTACCAAAGAAGCACCTCAGTGCCAGATAATCCCAAGTACGTGCCTTGAAATACCAATAACAAGTCAAAATGTATTTTTTGTTGACATACTGAGCTCTGTCAGGGGAACGTTTTTGTTTTTGTTCTTTCTAGTTTCGAAAATCAGAAGAACGGAGTCTGTTCCGTCTGACATTAACAACCAAGTGGAGCGACTACCATCGGCTACACAGTTTGGCACGTTACCAAAGACTTTAAACAAAAAGGCAAGCCTGACAAAATACGTTTATATTTATAATTCTTTATAATATAATTCCAATTTATTTATGAAATTTCTATTATTAATATTAATGAAATAACCCTATACATGTATATGTACACACACATACACATACGTTTATCAACAAAGGCAAATCTTTGCTACACTGAAAACCTTTGGGTTTGAGGACAAAAGATAAATTTGAGACAATATGAAATACGAGAATGTCAGTTTTCCTTTCCTGATCTTTACGTCTACACGTGTTAAACAATTTCGAAAACGACAGCTTTTTTTCAAACCCACCCAGTGTTCAATTTATCAAAAATAAAGGACCATGCGACTGAAGTGACAGTGTTTCTTGTTGCCCAGGTGACCGTTTAAACAGTTAGTAGCGCTGAATGTCTTCTCTTGTTTTGAGCCCTTGGTTTCGCTGTTTGTAACACATTATGATTGATAGAATGTATTTTGTGTGATGAGTCTTTTATTTAACAAGTGGTCTTATCAACTCCATGCAATAAAAAAGGGGGATTTTCTACAACATTAAATATAACGATACACAAATGAACAGTCTGACGTGTCTGCTCCAATTAATAACATTGCAATTACTGCCAACTTACTGTGGTTTAAGATGACTAAAACTCTCCTGGTAGTTATAAGGGGAAAAAAAATCAACTTCGAGGTGGTGATAGTAACTCTGCGTCTGACCACGGTATCATTGATTAGTGTCCTTAGATTCGCTTTTTCTCCTCAGGACCTCCCTCCACCGGTCAGTCAGCCAGACTCCAGCAGTAACCCTTCTTCCACCACCTCCTCCACACCTTCCTCACCTGCCTTCACCTCGAGCAACCCACCAAGTGCCACCCCACCTGCGAACCCCTCGCCCAAAGGCCCCACTGATGGCCGCTTTCATTTCCCAGGTCAGTGACTAACACTAACCCCTTCATTGAATCATATCTTTAAACAAGCTGCACAAGGATGATAGATTACATCATATTGCATAATCATTTACCTTTTCATCTAAATCTGTCTGAGGCATGTGAACAAACGCAAGAGGTCTTTCTCTAACCGATCTTTCTTTCCTCACTTTTTTGCTTGGGTGATTTCCTTTTCACGCTGTACTGATCACTAGCTTCCGGCTATTATCAGCTCAGACAACAGTTTATCTTCCCCGGTGAGTTAACACTGTCCCCATCACTCCGTGTTTCAGATCTTCTCAAAGACTAACACATTTCTGCGGAACATAAAATGCTCAGTTGGGTTGCTACACATTGTTTGTATGACAATATGCCGAGCGCTTTCGATTTGTGTTACATTCACGCTTGAGAAGGTACTATGCATGATGGTTTCAGATGCCACCTTCAGGACACTGCGATGCATTGCTTTTACTGATATTTATGTGCATGTTGGGCTGAGTGTGGATATGGGTTAATGTCTAAAAGTCTGAGATGTAAAAGGCTGTATATAAAAGTTTTAACATATATTAAGTGTAATAGCTAGCTAATAGGCCTGTCAGATTATTTGGTTAATTTCTAGATTTTTCTTTTTTTTTCAGTTTTAAGTAAATTTCAAAACCTAATCTTAGCAAGAAAAAAAAAAAAATCATATTTTACCCAGTAAAATACTACTATACACTTAATAAACACTTTTCTGTGAGACCTAAATATCTGTGTGGCTGAATTTTCCTACAGAAATATCGAGTTCTCAACTTCCAGAGGCCCATGACTCAGGGTAAGGCATATCTTCTGCTACTGTTTAGCCAGGATCATGATAGAATCCATCCACCAATCCCTAAAGAACAATGAAAACTGATACAATGAAAAGTGTGCAAAATGATCATTTCCACCAAAACTGGTCCTGCTGGAGTTTTGTGTATTTTCAGAGATATGAGTATGGTTGAAGAGGGATGAAAAAAATGCATAAATGCGTGACATATCCTCTCCTGTTTCCAGAGAGACAGAGCAAGTAGGTAATGAGCTGACTACACAGTCAGCGAACCTGGAAGAAGCATCTGGGGTGAGTATGGCACACAGCTGGTTTCAGCACTTTAATAACAGAGTATCTGAGAGATGAAGCTCGGATTTATGAAACAAGTCAATAATATTTCATCTAAATGTGGCAAAATTATTGCCATTCCAATTTGGAATGAATTCAGCAAATTCTCATCCTAGATCATTTTAAATTGTTCTTATTTCAAATGAATTCCATTATATTGTGGCTTTTCACTTTTCACATTATTTAAAGAAAACCTATATGCAGTTAAAATAAATACATTCCGTCCATCCATCCATTCATTATCTTATCCATTAAAGGTTGCGGGAAAACTGGAGCCAATCCTAGCTGACTTGGGGGCGAGAGGCAGGGTCCCCCCAAGGCAGTTAAAGTGAAAGTGATTCATTGTCATTATTGACACACCACAGCACACAGTGCACAACAATGAAATCTGACCTCTGCATTTATCCCATATGTGAACAGTGACACACAGCAGGGGGCAGCTATTTTCAGCGCCCGGGGAGCAGTG
>JAOVYU010000063.1:16939697-16960136 GCA_025674565.1 Synodontis membranacea | reverse complement strand
CGACTTCAAAATGGCCACCATGGTCACCACCCATCTTGAAAAGTTTTCCCCCTCACATATACTAATGTGCCACAAACGGGAAGTTAATATCACCAACCATTTCCATTTTATTAAGGTGTATCCATATAAATGGCCCACCCTGTAGTATATGTTTGGTCGCAGTGTGAACTATGATTTCAAGCTGATACTGCTTCTGATAAACTCTTTTACTGCAATGATTATCTGTAGTCACCATATTCTGTTAGATTTGTGGTGCAAGCTTACTTATAGCAAAATGGTAATATTATCTTTTTTTTTTTTTTTTAAACAGCTGGATGATTATCCATATTCCTTTCCTTCATCTTCATAAACCTTTTGCTTCTTTTTTAGGTACTTCACTCTGTTCATGAACCTTCTGAATGACTGCAGTGAGGTGGAGGAAGATGGGCAGCAGGTGGGTGAAAGAAAGCGGGGCATGTCCAGACGTCTCGCCTCACTGCGCCACTGCACTGTACTTGCCATGTCCAACCTGCTCAACGCCAACGTGGACAGCGGCCTCATGCACTCCATAGGTCAGTGCTGACAGAAATGCTGACTTTGGCCTCAAAAGTTGTCTCAGGAATGTCAGGAATCTCAAATGTATTGCTTTTGTCAGTGACACATTTTAAATTTCCAGGCCATTTTTTTCTGCTGCTGAAAGTGCCTGGTTTAGTATGCAAAAAAATAAATCATGCTGTGTGAGTTAACTGCTACAGACTAAAGTTGGAGTGAATATATGTTTAGAACACACTTCTGTCAGTTGACTTATATTGGTTAGCTAAAATGAATATACCAGTAATAGGATTATAAAGCCAGCAAGGTGTATTAAGAGTAGGGCTTTACCATTGTCTATGTTGTTGTCTATGTTCTCCTCACATGCTTGAGAGGAGAAACTGAGCACAGTGTCTCAGTGCATGTACCTAATAATAGTAATAATAATAAGGAGATATGCGGTCATAGGCACAAGCTTTATTTCAGCTGCAGTATTTTCTCCCAGAACTCATACACACATAACTTTAGCAGAGAAACAACAGGCAACTTTTTAAAACCTTGTTTAGCACGCACGAAAATAACCTGCCTTTTTTGCACTCGTGTGTGTGTGTGTGTGTGTGTGTGTGTGTGTGTGTGTGTGTGTGTGTGTGTGTGTGACAGAGAGTGTGTTAAGTTTGACACGTGAAATACCAGCAAGATGTTTCTTTGTTCTTGGTTGAAGTGGACTGTATAGTGCTGCAACATGTCTTTCGTTTTAACTAAAGACATTAATTTTTAAGGATTCTGTTATTATACAGTATTGCTGTTACTCAAATCACTCAATTTAAAGTGATGAGAAAAAGGAAATGGCTTAGATAAGAGGTTGGTCTAAATCTGCTCTGTGTTTTTGTATTGTTGGAAACGTGATTACAATTTGCGCAAACTTTGTTCAAACCTTGCAGCAATTGCAACATTCTTACCAGTACTTCCTGTCCTGATTAAATTGTCAGTTGAGAATTTCAATTGGCAGAAACTATTATAGAATTGTTATTAAGTATGTAAATATATTTTTTACTGTCTGGATGTGTTGACCTGGGTGTGGCACTGCATCCACCTCTTTGATAATTTAGCACTGTAAAATGATACCCCGATGTTGTGTTTTACTGTTGGAGTGAACTACTGTGGGGAAAGTTTGGATATATTTTAATAATGCTGTGCTGAATCATTTTTGCTGTCTTTTGTTATTTTTTACTTTTTGTTATTTTAAATTTTTGTTTTTTGAAAAACTTTTTTTGTAATTTTCTCGTTTCTCTGTTCAGTGTATAAAATGGGCAGTAGTTCTCCTGCTGTATCTCTAGGGAACTCTGCTGTATCACAGTGACTCATTACTGTCTGTCTTTAGGACTGGGCTACCATAAAGACTTGCAGACTAGGGCTACATTCATGGAGGTGCTGACTAAGATCCTGCAGCAAGGCACAGAGTTTGACACTCTGGCTGAGACTGTTCTGGCCGACCGCTTTGAGAGGCTGGTGGAGCTCGTCACCATGATGGGGGATCAAGGGGAGCTTCCCATTGCCATGGCACTGGCCAATGTGGTGCCCTGCTCCCAGTGGGTATGTAACCACTACACTACTGAGGGTCACTGGATACCAAGGTTGAAATGGATATTGAGAGTTTGCCGTTGTCATCTGCAGGATGAGCTGGCCAGGGTGTTGGTGACATTGTTTGACTCCAGGCACCTGCTCTACCAGCTGCTCTGGAATATGTTCTCAAAAGAGGTGGAACTGGCTGACTCCATGCAGACGCTCTTTAGAGGCAACAGTCTGGCTAGCAAGATCATGACCTTCTGCTTTAAGGTAAATGGGGTCTACAAGGCAATGTCCTACAAAGCACATTAAGGTAACAAAGATGTTCTAGTGTCCTTCAGACATGATTTCAAACATCACAATAATTTTTCCTAAGAAACCTTGGAATTCTGGTACAGGAATCACAGGAATTCAGACTTGTAATATGTAGATGCCAGTCTACTTCTGGGTGGCCCATTTATATCACTGATATTAGCTTTGTGTTTTTTACATCCAAAGCGACCTTTTTTTTTTTTTTTTTTTTTTTTTTTTTTTTTTTTGAGTCTGCTTCAATTGCATCTCCACCCCCATTTAAACGGTAACAAAGAGCAAGATACAATTTAAGAACTGAACTTTAAAATGATTATATTTAAACAAGAAGAAAGCATTTATTCTACTGTTAAACATCTAGCAGTAGCTGAGTACATTAAGAATTTGTACAAATATGACTATGGAATAAAAAGTTGTATAACACTAAATCTTTTTATTTTTATTTAATTTTTCGCTTTTTTGAAATGTTATAAAGTTCTTGTCACATTTATGGCTACATGTAGATGTGTGCAAAGGAGAGTTTTAATCACACTCTTGCCAACTCCTGCAGGTTTCAGGGTTTTTTATTTTATTTTATTTTTTTAAAGATAACTTTTACACTAAATTCAGTTGAACTCTTTGACAGAACTGAATTCTGTCATGACCAGCAGCGAGCATTTCGTGCAACTAGTTCTGAACCTGTTTGCGGCATGTGCTAGCTCATAGCGGCTGAGATTTTCACTGCCAAATTGAATGAGGCTGGAGTTGTGCACAGATTTTAGGTTCAGCTCATTATCAGCCTGGAAAAAGGTTCCAGACTCCATTGTACAAATAGCATCCCCGTCTTAGAAAATGCCATTCATCTGTAAGGAGGGCTCTGTTGATGGGTGTTAACTTCTGTACTGGGGAGTCCAGATTCAGTCATTTCTGCTGAGCCTGGTGTTGGTATGGACTTAAATTAGGTTAGGAGTTCAAATTCCAGCACTATAAACTGAAGGCTCTTAAATTGAGTTTTAAGTTACTTTAAATACCAGTATCTACTGTATCAAATGTATTGTAAATTGTACTGACAGTGGCTGAAAGCATGAAGCTTAGGAAAGATTAAAAATGCAGGTTGACATAGTACAAAATAGAAGATTAATGCCATCATTTCATAATGTTATGTTTATTTTTTTTATATTGGACCCAAAACATGAATTTCAAGGTGAAAGATGCTTAAAACATAACTTTGAATAATGAATAACTGAGATTCCAAGTTGCATTTAAATACATTTAAATATTCTGACTCACGAATACTGGTGTGTGCAATTTCATTAGAGTTAATACACCTATTCAAGGTGATCAACCATAGCACCTCTCATCTTCTTCTTGTATCTGTCTTTACTTGTGCAGGTGTATGGAGCTGCTTACCTTCAGAAGCTACTTGAACCGCTGATGCGAGGCGTCATCACATCTCCTGAGTGGCAGCACATCAGCTTTGAGGTTGACCCAACCAGGTAGATCTACACATAGCTAAAATGTTATTATTTAACAAGTTACGATTTGTTTAAAAGCTTGTAATTCATCAGTGTGGCTCATCTGAAATTCTCACAGCAAACAGACGTGCTTTCATTTGTAATCATTTATTAAAATCACGTCATTCCTTTTTTGTAGGCTAGAACCTACTGAAAACCTGGAGGAGAACCAGCGGAACCTGCTGCAGATCACAGACCGTTTCTTTCTGGCCATCATTAACTCCTCCAGCGAGTTTCCTCCTCAGCTGCGAAGCGTATGCCACTGTTTGTACCAGGTATGCTCTGCTCTGTCCTCACCCATGCTACCTGGCACTTCATGCCGAGCTACTGCACACTTGCTGCCCCATCGCCCTGCTACTGGCTGCTCTCAAAATGGAGAGCATGCTTTAAAAAGCTGCACTAACTGAAGCACTCACTCAGACTTCCTGCCTCCATTCTATGCATATGAAGCATTGTTTAACATCTTGTATAGCTTTTTGTGTTAGCATCACATTTCGTAGTTATTAATTTATGACTTGTTGGTCAGACATGGGCTGGTCCATCTGATAGATGTCTCTTTGAATATTTACACATATACACAGCAAATCGTTCTTATTTATTGCTGACTTTATTAAGTTGGTGTTAAATAGAAATCCCCATTTATTTGTGTATGCATGAAAATTGTATCTGTGATTGTTTGATATTTAAAAAAAAAGAAAAAAAAAAAAAGAGAACAGACAACAAGTCAGTGCTGAAACCTTGCATATGATTTAAAATAAATAGATTACATGAGGTTATTTAGTGAAATGTATAATTAAGTACATTCCTGTACAGTACATCTGATGCAATGGTAAATTGATAATATTCAAAGTCTATTAATGTAATGTTAATGTAAACCTTCTTAACCTAATTGTACTATAATGAGAAGCTCTCCACACCTACAGTAGAGATTTGGCATTACTAATTAGCATGTAACGTCTGTTAAAACACGTGATCAGTTTACAGGCTAAATTTTTTTACTTCACAAAGAGTTACATTAATGGGCATCATGAATCCTCAGAAACTTCTAACCATTCAACCCTGGTCTGTTTATATTTAGAGTCATATTCATGTGTTTGGTTTGGTTTGGTTGACACTGCAGGGTTAGTATCCTGGCAACTGTAGTGCTGCATAGAGTGTGCAATGTGTGAAAAGCCTGAAAGCAGATGTTTGTGAACAGGAAGGACTGGCTAAAGCCCCAACACCTACTGCCTGTTTCCTCTCTGTTGACACTGTGCATACTCACTCAGTAGTCACTCATCCGCCCGTACTCCACTCTATGCTTTGCATTCACCAACACGTTCATTTTTTTTTTTTTTTTTAAAGCTTGCATTCTCAGGAAAAGCTCAATTCCACATCTTGTGTTATCTTTTGAAGATTATGTAACTTGTGTACATGTTTTAAATCTCTGGCGTTGTTATTAGAAGAGTTGTACTATAGAAAAAAATGTTTACAAAGTACCTTAGGATATAGGCCTGAGTAGATGGTAAGTAGTCAGTGAAACCTTACAGTAAAACTTAGCATCCTTGCAACTCACTTTGTGCTTCAGATTTCCGAACCATAAAGCTCAGATGGAGATCTCTCCTGTATGTGTTTGCATTATGGCTGTGTGCGCTGTGCTCAATGTTGTGTAGCTGCTGCTGTGACTTCTGTGCCCATCTCTGCCCTGTAGGCTACTTGCCACTCCCTACTGAATAAAGCCACTGTTAAAGAAAAAAAGGAAAACAAAAAATCCGTAAGTCTCCCAGAACTTTATTTTTGTCTAGCCACCATTTTTTTTTTTTATTTATTCATTCTGGAAATCAGCAGTTTATTTTGTTCCTTTTTTGGCTTTTTTGCCTCGAAACATGTTCATAAGCAACATGGCCCTACTAACCTCTTACTAACTCCAAAGTCATGGTAGAAACAGCATAGTTGTTTGGATCACCAGTATCCTGAGCCGTTCAGGTTCTGGTTTGGGACAGTGAGAGAGATGACTGTGTGGTGGGCCTCTGGGATTGGTCAAGCTTTTCCATTTGTCTGTATACAGGGGATATTCTCCATAACATAGGAGCCGCTACCTCTGCAATGGAGATCCTTGCACACCAGGAGAAAAAATAAGGATTAAACCAGATTGCTCAAAAGTCACGTTATTTTTCTGACCTCAGTGTAATCTCCCTGCTGTGTGAGATTAGTTTGTAAGAGTGTGAACTTTAGCTGACAATATACAATGAATAACTGCTTACTGTTTAGAATTATAAATCTGAATCCTCCTCTGAGACTGTTCTCTGATTTGAATCTGGCTTTAAACTTCCTATTTTTATTTTTTTTTGTTGTTGCAAAGAGGCCACACTTTTAAAAAAAGCTGGTTAATGACCTTATACTTGGTGTGCAATTAAAATAAAGCATGTGCTTCTGTGTTGGTAAACTGGGTTTGGATCAGCAGTTTCACTAGTCGTATACAACTGCATGAGCCATATAGGTGTAGTAAATATGCTTCCTGAGTGTTTATGTATATGTTTATGTGGATATGTCTATATGCACTCACTGTCATCTTTACAAGGCACAACTGCACATTCAGGCAGTTATCTAATTAGCAATGCAAAACAATCATGCAGATAGGTCAAGAACTAGGAAATTTTCATATCAAACATCAGATTAAAGAAAAGTGTAACCTCTGTGACTTTTGATCACGGCAGCTACAGTATGTAGGTACCAGAAGGGCTGGTTTTCGTGTTTCAGAAACCGCTGACCTGTAAATTTCACATACAGTGGTCTCTAGAGTTGGTGTGAGAAACAAAAAAACACTGAGTGAGGGCCACTTCTGTGGGTGGAAACACCTTTTTAAGAGAAATCTGGGGAAATGGCCAGATTGATACAAGTTCCCAGGAAAGATATAGCTGAACTTGAATAATCACTCTTTACAACCGTGGTGAGCAGAAAAGAATCTCAGCACACCTAAAACATGTTTTGTTGAGTCTGTGGGCATGCAGCTCATCCACCTCAAGGTTTGTATTGAGTATTGAGATGCTTTTCTTCTCTCCTGTATTGTGTATTGAGATTTTAAAGAGTTTGTTACTTTAGAATTCATGTCAGCTCAGTCCAGTCTGGTCGTTCTCCCCAGAGCTCCCTCATCAAGTGTTTCAGCCTGCAGACCCTCCACACAACACATTTTTTTTTTTTTTTTTTGCACCAATCTGTATAAACTCTAGAGACTGTTGTTTGTGGAACTCCCAGATCAGCAGTTTCTGAAATACTCAAACCAGACCTTCTAGTACCAACAAAGCAGCGATTGGCTGATTATATAACAACTTGAATGTACAGGTGTTTTTAATGAAGACATTGTGTATACACATCTGGACACATCTGTTCACGATTGCATGAATGTTTCACACTGTCTCATACTTCTGTTTGTTATCAGTGGTTGATTACCATGCTTTCTTACTTCTCCTCCACAACTCTTTAATTTAAAAGGTTTCAATTTGAGTGTATAATTTCTCTTGAAATGTAATGAATCGTATGTCAGTCTTTTAAAAGTGAAGTCAACTTATTTTATTATTTCGTCTGCATATTTAAAGCATGTAAATTGTTATACCATACCTCATGGATCTGAAGAGCAGAACTCTTTTGTGTGCAAATATTTTTCATGTGTACGTTTAAAGTGTACATTAGTAGTGTTTTCATTTATGCTACTTCAAAATTGTTGAATGAATAGTTTATTCTCCATTACAAGTGGTGGATTTTTAATTATGCCAGTGTGTAGACCTATATATTTCAAAGACAATATAGAAGTGTCCTGAAAAGAATTTCACAGAAAAATGTTTGTCGTGTAGTTGTGTGCTTGAGACTTTGAATCCTGATGGTGAACAAATTGGGGGGAAAAGGGGGGTATTCTGGTGCATACATCTGGCGACGTTCCAAACTTCTGTGTCATTATGGCAGAAAATCAGATTTGAGTCACTTAAGTCTGGTAATGTGAACATAGTCTATGTGATTATGTAGGCAACTGTAAAATAATCGCGTTGCACTCATTAGGCGCATGCGGTATTTTAGTTATTCAGTTAAGTCTATCTTGTTAAAAAAAAAAACTTATTTAATTTAATGCCACAAAAGTGGGTTCTTTTTTTAATAACTTATGTGTTTTGATGTCCCGTGTGATGTCTTATTGATCATTCGAAAGGGGTTGGGTCATTAAGACTGGCCACATTAAGTTGCATGTTGTGCAATATGAAAGGTGATTGGGTTAAATTGAATATATTATAATTTTTATTTTGCAACAGGTTCACTGAGCAGTATTTAACTTGGGTTTTGATTCATTTCCATATCTTTCATTCACAGACTTTTATTTTTCCCATCTGCAGCAAAGCACTGTTTACTGTCTATATGGTGTATTGTCTGTTTGGCCATCTAACTATGGGTTTCTGCATTGTTTTATTGATCTTCCAATCCCTAAACTTATTTTAGGGCTTAATAGTAAATAACTCGGTTGTGGATGTAAAAAAAAAAAAAAAAAAGGGCTTAGCTTTGGTAGTATTTGGTGAACATTTTTCTGGTCCTGTCTTTCTCTCTCATTGCATTTTCCTTACCTAAATGTTTCCCCTTCTTTCTCCGTTCACTGTGTGTCCATGCAGGTGGTGAGCCAACGCTTTCCCCAGAACAGCATTGGTGCCGTCGGCAGTGCTATGTTCCTGCGCTTCATCAACCCTGCCATAGTCTCTCCATATGAGGCAGGCATCTTGGATAAGAAGCCTCCTCCTCGGATTGAGAGGGGCCTCAAACTTATGTCTAAGGTAAGGCATTTAGCCAGGTTTCTGTTTTGCTGTGTGGTCATGCATAATCAGAATGATAGCTCATGCCAGTTGTTTGTCTTTTCTTACAGATTCTCCAGAGTATTGCCAATCACGTTCTCTTTACCAAGGAAGAGCATATGAGGCCATTTAATGATTTTGTAAAAAACAACTTTGAAGCAGCAAGGAGGTATGTGTGTGGGGAATTTTAAAAACACCATAAAACATGGCATAGTCATTGTTCATCTGCCAGTACCTTTATTACTGAAGTCACATTGAAATCTGTAAAGTGTGCTTTTAAAATGTTACATTTAAAAACCTTAAATTTTGGGGGCAATCATTGCTAACGTCATTTGAGAAATGGTTGCGGCATAAATAACATTGAGCAAATCCGAGTTAATATTGAATGTGTGACAGTCACAAAATATCACATTCTAACATGCAGATTCAGACTAATATGATAATGCAGTACAGGTTTCCCAGGGGGAGTCAATGATGTGTGTGGGCTTTGTGATTTGTCCAATTTGCATATTCATACAACCTGAATTTCTTGATGGAGATTATATGAAAATACATTCATGCATTGATGTCAATTGTACAGTTTTATGGAACAGCCTAAATATAACAAGATACAGTCTGTGGTCTTCGAATGGAGTGTAGAGTGACTTCATGTGTACTGTTCATAACCTGTAGTTGCTTATTCCTTACTTTTTTGCAGATTTTTCCTGGATATAGCATCTGACTCCCCTCCTAGTGATTCAGTCAATCATAGCCTGTCCTTCATCAGTGATGGTAACGTGCTTGCCCTGCACCGTCTGCTCTGGAACAACCAGGAGAGGATTGGGCAATATTTATCCAGCAACAGGTTTGTTAACACACTGGATGAGAAAAAATTATTAGAGTTAACATGTGGCTTAGAGCAGGCTCAGAAGGAAAGAACTGGTAAAAAAAAAAAAAAAAAAAGGTTGAGGAAAGAACATTCTATGAATTTAGTCAATTTGATTTAAGCATAAATATAGAACATGTACTGCCTGACTGACTGCATTTACGGTCGTTTGATTTCCCTCAAGACTCTTGGCGTCAAACTCCCCTCCAGTTCTTGGTATCATCTCGATTCCTCTTCCCTTAAATGGTTATGCCCTTTACACGCAGTACAGCCTGCTTGCATTTCTCCTTTTTGTACACAAGCCCAAAGCTATACATTTGCCTTAATTCAGATAGAAGTGTAATCAGGGTTATTGGATTTCGTAGTTGTAGTAATATTCTGCAGTGTTAAGTAATTGGAGCAAACAAGTAGCTTGTTTTCAGCGTTAAAGTTGTCTCTCAGAATGATTATTATTATTTATTTTTATTCACCAGGACAAAGATGCACTTTATTAATTCATTTGTTCTTGGCAGGGACCACAAGGCTGTTGGTAGAAGACCCTTTGATAAGATGGCTACACTCCTGGCGTATCTTGGTCCCCCTGAGCACAAACCTGTAGCAGATACCCACTGGTCCAGTCTCAACCTCACCAGTTCCAAGTTTGAGGAGTTCATGACCAGGTAACTCTCTGCCGGCTCTGTGGTCACTTCTGCTTTCACACTAGGGATTTTTTTTTTTCCCCACCCGCCAACTACCAGTACACATTTTATGTAGAATTCTAAAGGAAGCAGCCTTTTTTTGTGGGTGGAATGTGGTTTAGATGTTTAGAACTTTCCAGAAACTCTTCGAGTTACAGTGTGTGCTTTTTATCACCTAATAATCATTCATAAAATGTCTTTGTTATTAATAAAAAATAGGTAGGAATAGGTAGTTGACTGGTACAATCGGAAGGCAGAAGTGAATGTCAATAAGACATCAGCACAAAAGGTAATGTGGCTTCTTCTGTAGGGAAATACACCTGATGTGAAAGCAGCCTAAGAATACTTAGGAACTGAAGTCTCACAGCATACATTAAGGTTAAATTCTGAAGGTCGTGTACCAACTCTGCACACGAAAGCCTTCCTACTTGCACATTTTCAGCTTGAATATAAAGGAAAATGAACTAAGTCAAGTTTATGATTTAAGATGAAATTCATTTCAAGTTCTTTAATGCGAAGTCGTATTTACTGCGTTTATACATTCAGTAATTTCCTTAATTGTAGCATCTTTTGCAGGTGTTGCTATTGTAGCAATACTAATTCAGTATTGTCAGCACTGAGACTGATGTGAAGGTGCTTTATTTCTGTAAAGTGGGTTGGTGATAGTAATGCCTGGAAAATGGGATAAATATAAGGTACCTCCTTAAATTTAAGGTTAGCTATGTTGCTGTCTTTTTTGTCGTTCAGTTTCGTTTGATTATTTGTCGGATAGAAACCTGGCCATTAAATCCAACGGCCTAGTGAATGTGTAGTCATAAAAGACTTGCTCGTTATTCACAGACACCAGGTCCATGAAAAAGAAGAATTCAAAGCTCTGAAGACACTTAACATCTTTTACCAGGCAGGAACATCTAAGAATGGCAACCCTGTCTTCTATTACATTGCTCGAAGGTAAGATTTTTAGGCTTGCTCTGCTGTAAATCAGCCAATAATAAAACTGTTTTGAACCCCTTGAGACTTGATTTTCTTTGATAAGGCTGTTTAAGTTGTGGTTTCGTTTCTACACCTCGTAACAGTTTGAAAATATGTGTAGCTCACAAAGTGCAAAGACTTGCGCTTTGTGTGCTACATATATTTTCAAACTATGAAAATATGAATTAAAACCCTGAATAACAGGCAAGCTAGCCTTTGCTGTTAAGCATTGTGCTTAATAGCTAAACCAGCCTTCGATGATGGCTACAGGTATAATGCTTGTTGACATGGTATTTTGTGTTTTGTATCTAAATTTACATGACTGCTGATGGCCTGTAAGACATCGACTTCTCACTGAATTAAGCAAGGGCTTTATTTGTGTTATTTGTGTAGTACTAAAGAAATGTTAAAGATTTTAAAGCATTTAGGAAATTCAGTTTAGCCGTTTGACAATGCAACATACCAAACCTGGTATATTAAATTACAAAATACGTCTGCTAATGAACGGCAACATTCAGTTACATGACTTAAGTTTTTTGACCTGTTATGGCTTTTAAAATTGCTAGATCATTAGTTACTCTTATGGTTAATTATAGATTGCATGCAGAAATTGGAACCATGTGTACCATTTAGTAGAGAATTCACGTCAGTGCAAGTTTGATTATAAAACGTGGGGTTTCATTAACATATTGTAATCATTGGCTAGAGTTTATAACGACAAAAAGGTTTGTGCTTGGGTCAGTTTAGTTTGCTGGCATTTTGCAAGCTGTAATGTTGCTTTTATTTTACATTCTAGCAAGGGGAAAAACAAAGTGCTAAATACATTTAAATGTTTGATTTGTAATTCACATGTTGCTATATTTTTGTTCTCTGTACACTTGCTTGTGCTGTCAACCTTAATGCATAATACCCTGTAAGATCAACAAGCTTGTATGCTTTGTACTTGATGGCATTCCCCAACCTTTTTGAGATTTGGGTAGTATACTTTTTCTTGGCTTTTGTAAGATAGTGTACCAAATGTGGGGAATAATGTATTTCTTCCATATATTTTCTTTAATCCTAAACATTGATTCTTTACATTAGAATAAATGCAGTGGAATTAGAAAAACTACATTTGCAATAGCACCTTTGTCCCCAGTTTAAATTTCTTTTGCCATTTTGTCTTTGATTACTGGCAAATGTGTACAGTAAGTGATTTACCAAGATGTGCACAGACCAGTAGGAGTGTGCTTTGCACTCAGAGTTTCTCAAGCACATTGTGCAAGAGTGATAACAGGTCGTCATTGCAGTATGTACCCACAGCTTTTTATCCCAACAGCCATCTGAAAGCCATTTAAAGCTAAATACCATCCATTAAGCACAGTGCTTTGTTGCTCATTACTCAGACTTACTAAATCGATCATGCTTGCAGTACTTGCACTTTGTGTGGACACATGAAATTGTGTGATTTATTAAAATGATCTTCATATTTTATGAATAAGCACATTTATTTTGACAGTCCTAAAGCGTTATACGTATATAAGTAATAAAAGGCTAAATATTAAGCCTAGTCTCCTTGAAAAGTGTGATGTTCCTAACACCTATTCATACTTTGTAGAAAACCATGCTATAGAAAAGAAATAATGTTTTAATAATAAAAAAAATTCTCTTAAGATTTTTTTTATACAAAGCTTGAGTATAGCAGAGGATTATTATTATTATTATTATTATTATTATTTTGTTACGGGAAGTTTGGCACCTTGTCAGCAAACACTGCACAGCTCTTACAGCATCGTTGCCTCGTGCTAAATGCCTGTGTGTGATCTTTATGATGCTGTGGGGCAATTGGAGAGCTCTCACTGGAGTGACTTCATTTAGTACAAGCACCAAGAGAAAATGGCTGGACAGCATTAGATCACTGAGTAAAGTCCCACCTAGGCACTGGATTTTCTGAGACTGCTGTGTCTTATCAGTTACATCTGTTTAGAGCTGGAGCAAGCAAAGCACATGCAGCAGTCATTTCTAAGTTCATCTGTTTACTGATTTGTTTCCATGTTATTTCCCATTTAAGTCAAACGTCTCTTGCTACATTGTTCTTAGTATGCCGCAATGATTAATGTTTAAGGGTATTTTCCATATAGGTGGATTCCTGGCATGTCATGTATAAGCTTGAAAATGTCATCCTATAAATCACAGTAGACTCCATTCCAGATGTTTGTTTTATACTGTTTCTTTGGACGAGCATAATACAGGAAAGATCATTTTTCCACTTTATTGTTTTAAGTCATTTGTATGCATTTCTATATTGTAAAGATAACTGTGCATGAGAGACATACTGCATAGAGAACAGTGGTCAATTTGTTTGAAGTAGACCGAGAGTATGTGTGTGGTGGCTTTGGAAACCCTTTCACCTGGTGACATTTTCTCCTATATGTGATTCTAAGAACCCCAGCCTTTCCTGAACTGTTATTCTTTTACATATCTCATCCACATTAAGGAAATGGCATTGATGATCTTTCCCACTGCAGAGAACAGAATCTTTAATGCAATTTTCTCTCTTTTGACATGTGGGGATAACCAATTTGAGAGCTGGTAGCTGTTTGCAACTCCACTTTGTTCCAGCAACTATCTATCAAACAACTTGATCAAAGTATGACCGTGACTGTGCGAGGAAGGAAATCACACTTGGCTAGCAAGGCTTTAGACACTTCTTTTATGCAGACTGATTGTTTTTACCACTGCGTTTGTTAAACTTGCTCATGAGAAAGCATGATTTTTGCAGAAAGATATGCTAGGCAAGCCAAATATTTTTATATAGTTGTGGTGAAATATAGTTATGGTTTCTTCAAGTTAAGGTATCAAAGAATATTATAAGCAGAAATCCACTTTTCTGGTCAAAAAATTCTTTTTCATACTTTTCAGCTGTTTGCCAGAATTCAGCCACATCAGCCAATGGTTTTCTCCAGACCAACACACATACTGTCGATATGTCGATTGTCAGGATCAGTCAAATTGTGTAGCTAAAAGCCAAGAAGTCAAGAACCTCCTTTTTTGACCTTCCTTGTACATACACAAAGGTGTGGTTTAGTTTTTAAATCGAGACCAACTTCAAATTCTTGGTCAGGAATTATTCCAGCCTGATGCAAATCAGAAGTTACTGAAGATGATTGCTGTGCCCAAAAGGTTTAATGCGACAGTGTGAGGTTTCCAGGGATGGATTTGGATGCTTGTGCTGCGAGCTCTTCCAGGAAGTGCCTTTTTGGTGCTCCGTGTGTGGATTGTTGTGCTTGTCTGGGTTGAGAGACTGTACGGGGTGGATGCGAGATGTCCTATACCCTTGGTCAGTGCCTGCTCAGATGTCCCAGAGGAATTCTCAGAACTCCAGTCATATGGAAAGTTGAGCATTGCTGATTTGGACAGATATCCTGAAGTGACAGCATGCGCATTTGGTCGATGACGAGTGTCAGCACCGAATGGAGGTTCAGTGTATGAAGCTGAGTGACGAGTTCTGGTGGTGGACTGGTGGACTTCTCCACACGTAGGCCTGATGTAGCAAGGGCAGCCCAGCACTTTTGCTGTGGTCTTGTGCACCCAGTTTAGAAGATGCGTAATGTTTTCCTCATCCTCACAGGCCCAGGGGTTATCCCCAAGCGTAAGGAGTTGTAAAGCTTCCAGTCGACTGAACACACCCTCACTCACTGAAGCAAAGCGATTAGCATGCAGGTAGAATTGGGACAGCCTGGGAAGGCGGTCCAGTGAGCCAGGAAGAATCTGTAGCAGAAAGTTGTGGGAGAGGTCCACCATCTCCAGATTATAGGGCATGTTGGTTGGCACAGTCCAGAACTTGTTGTGGCTTAGGTTGAGTGCCCGCAGACTGGGGAGGGTGTTGTTAATGAAGACCACACGCTCTAACTGGTTGTTTGATAAGTCCAAGTACTGCAGGTTCCAGTGGTAAGCAGTGTCGTTTTTTTCAAGGTGACGAATGTGATTAGCTGATGCATGAATATCCCACAGTGCCCGTGGCAGGCCAGATGGAAGGTGGGTGAGATGATTGTAGGAGATATCCAGAGTTCTTAGGTGGCCAAAGTGACTGAGAACTCCATCTAGGTCTTGTAGCCGGTTATTTGACAAGTTGAGGAAATAAATGTTGTGCTGCAGGCTGTTTGGTAGCAGGACGAGATTTTGGGCAGAGCAGTCCACCACTCGATGGCCCCTGCCACAAGAACACATCGGAGGGCAGATAGACAGCACAGACACTGCACATAGCATCAGGAGCAGCAGGCAAACCAGCATAGATGCAGACATTGTGTGAGCTGTCCTATAACATAAGATAAATTATAACTCATCAAACAGGATAGACAGAATTATAGGATTACTGATTTATGTTTTTTGCACATGGTTTATCGTAGCTTGGTTATTTACCGGCTTTGTATACCTGAAAGAAGAGGGATATTATAAACAAAGCTAAAATAAATGGTTGTTTGGCCTTCTTGGCTTACCACAGTTTGTTACTGCCTGAGCTGTAATTATGCTTCATGTATCAAATGAGTCAGTATGTAATTTTTAGTTGCTTAACAATGGAGTAGAATGTGGTTTAAAACGGTTAGCTCTCCATTCTGTCCCTTTTGATTACTTCCCCTCTTAGGGTCTTAGGGGTGCATGTGAGCTGACAAGCTGTATGATCTGGTTCAATGCTTTCTGTTTTGTGGCAAATGGATGTAACCTGTAAAACCATTCATTAGCCTTGTTAGGATGGATTTGTTTTACAGATAATGGGGTGGAATCCCCTTCTTTACAGGTGACGTTTGTGCTCCTCTGTAGAGAAAACTTATGTCTCTAGACGTTACTTTTTTTTGCTGGAGACTCATTTGAACTGGCTCACTCCATGTTAATCCCAGCTGCACATGTTTAATCATGAAGCTGTGCAAATATTGTATTAACATATGCAACCCTGAGAAACTACTAATGTCCTAATATGGCTCTTGATTTGCTCAGAAGTTTAATATAGGTTTAAACTTGGATGAACTATGTAGAATGTTTATCCTTGAATATGGAGCAACGCTAGCCTCATGTTAATATGGAGCACAGCTAGTGAAATATCAAGGACATTCCTGTAAGGTCTTCTTGGGCTGTTTGAGTAGGCTGTATCTGCTGTTTGGCCGAGTGATCAGTACATGAACAGAGCACCTCAGTGCTCTCTTCTACTCGAGCTGTGGCTGGAGTTTGAGTCCCTGCCAGAAGCTACTCTACCTTACTGCTGTTTCTGCTGCAGTGAGTGGTTAGCATTTAGCCTGGTTACCAGCGTCTCCGTCCTGTCCTTTTTCTTGTCAGCTGCCATCTAAGGACAGTGACATTTACAGTCCAGATCATACTATATGCTAGTCTGGTATTCTAGAAGTTTCTTATCTTCTCTGCCTGGTAATGATCAGCCAGATTGTGTGATATCTGTGATGAATGCATTGCTGTTTTTTTTTTTTTTTTTTAATCAAAGAGCAAAAGTGCAGGACTATATTTGTATTTAGAGCTGGAAATATTTTATTTAAATATAAGAGCTTATTTATTCAGTCCCTTTGTGTATGTCAACCCCCAAATTTATTAAATATTGAAAATGCCTTACCTTATCCTTTCCATCAATGTTCTGTCATTTCTCTTCCTTTCTTTTCCACACTCCAGCCTCTTCTTTCTAACTCTCCTCTTATCTAGAGCAGCAGAGGATAATTTCAGTCACTGTCTTTTTCTTTTTTCTACTACTCTGCATGGCAGGTTAGTCCTCTCTCTCACCCACATTCAGAGTCTCAGCATTCTTCTGCACTCTCCTGTGCACTCCCTATTTTACCCCCTCTGTCAAGCTCATTTCATCCCCTCCCCTTTTCCCTTCTCAGCTGCACTAAGCATTAATGGGTTAATAGGTGGTTCTCCTCTCTCACCCATGTCCGTAGCCGGGCTCCCCTCCTGGCATGGAAGTGATGTGGTGGTGAGCAAGCCTCTGATATCTCAAACCCCAAGTGCTGCAAGCTACTCATCCCAGCGGCATCTGAGCTCTCGGATAGTAGCGAAATGAGGAGTGAGCAGGAGGAGGGAGGTGGGGAGAGACAGTGGAGAAATGCAGCATAGAGACAGCCCTAGCTGCTGCTGACAAGGTTTGGGGGTGGGGTAGGGGGGTATAGGGAGAGATGGGACTGCTGACTCCAAACCTTTTTATAATCACAACTGTGCGCTCATTGAAATCATCTCTCTCTGCCCCATCTCTCTTCCTTTCTCTGTACATACAAAGGCATGCTGTCGCTCTCCAGTATAAACACGTGTACTGTGTTTTTGTGCACAGCAGCACATGCTAATACACCAACCTTGACTGCACTGCAGTGGCACTATTTAGAGTGAATGACTACCTTTATGAAACATCACACAACCAGTTACATGTTTAGGTAGGATGACATTGTACAGCTGTGCATTTATTACCCTAGGAAGTGTCGACTGTGTGCCTTTTTTTGAAAAGACTTTTTTATTTTATTTTTCCAAAGCACTCTTGGATCCATTGTAATTATTTCCGATTTTTATTTAAGCCCTCATCCCCTGTTGTTGGCTGATGCAATGGTGGACTTGATTGTTTTCCTGGAAAATCTTGAAGTTGTTTAAAAGTGTCATATTAATTACACTACAGTAAATATTTAATTTTGGAAACTGTCAGTAGCCTATCTGCTCAGAGATAAAACACCAGTTTCTGTGGGGAGGGATCTTACAGATCACATCATTGTCCAAACTTTGTATTCTTTGATTTCCCAGTTTACGTGCGTGTTTGCGGCATGCAGACTAAACACCTTCGCTGCCTAAACACCTTTGCTGCCAGCAGTTGTTCTGCCACTCAGTGGGTGTTAGCGCAGTGACTTGCGCATACAGTGGTGTCATGTGCATACCCTCTATTAGGATGATGCTCATCGGACACACTACACATCTCAGAGGTGTAACTTATTTTGTAAACATAAGACAGAATGCACTTTTGAGGTTGCATTATTTGTACTACCTGTACCTGTAGTATACTTGAGTTCTGAGTAATTGAAAGGTATTCATTTTTTGTCACTGAAACTACATTCTTATTTGCTGCTAGTACAAGTTTGAGAACCAGTTGTACTTGTGTTCTGACTTCTTTGAACAGATATTTATGAATTATGATGTCTATTTGTATTGTTTCTCAATTTGCCATGAGTTCATAAGGAAGTAGCACTTGGTATTTTGAACGCTGATGTTGTATTGTCTTTAAATAGGCACCAGTAGATAAACTTCAAAACTGTTTATGATTTGGTTGTAGCTAGCTTACATTTTAAAAGAAGGTGTGAAAAAATTGTGATTCGGATCATGGATCGTGATTCTACCTTAGAAGGTCATCCATATGATCATCATGTGATCTTTTGGCCAGATCGTCCACCTCTACTACCTCACAAACCTCAGAGATCATTGTTTGATCCTGAGCTCTGGTCCTGTATGTGTAAACTTTATACATGTTCCCTGTGTACATGCAGGTTTCCTCTAGGTTCTGTAGTTTCCTCACACTGTCCACCAACATTTACATGGATTGGCTATGATAAAATTGCCCCTAGGTGGGTAGTGTGTGAATGTCTGTGCTCTGCTGGATTGGTGTCCCGTTTGCACCTAATGATAAACTCCAGATTCATGAATGAATGAATAATGAGGATCACTAATATCCAGCCTTTTAGGACAGAGTGTCAGCACTTCTTACTTGTTGATTATGCTGCCTGTCAATTCAAATAGCTCCCCATCTTGCATTTTAATGTTCAGACATCCTGATCTGGGCATGTCTATGTTTTGGGGGTGTGGTTTGGACAGACTACTGAAAGAATTGCTCAGAATGACTAATTATACCTTCAGTTAACACAGCAATTTTGCATTTGCAGAGACAGTGCAGTATATAAACCAGAATATAAGGTTCAGATTAGAGGATCACATGTTATTTAGTAAATCAACATAAATTATGTATGAGAGAATTCTTGCTTATAAATATTTTTGATCAGTGCTTCATATTTACCAGAATATGGGCTTAGTTCATACAAGAACAAACTACAATAAAATGATCACTAAATGAAAGATGGCATTATATGATGAGGCATTATATATTTTTGGTAATGTATAGTGTCCTAATTTGGTGGTTAGGTTGCCTTCTGAAGTTAAATCTCTCAGCTAAGAAATGCAAAGATTTATTTTATGAGAAAGTACATAGTGGGATTAGGATCATCAGCAAGCATGCGTGCACATTAATCTTTATTTGTGAAATACTGCATCTTCATCTTGTATACTATAGAAGATGTCTTTCACCAGTCTTTATAAATATATACTTGAAATGAACTTTCTGTTTCAGTATAGCAAAACCACAGCAGTACATTTCATTAGCATGTGTATGGTTTTCCTTTCCCCCTAAAAGAGATTGACTGTAGTCTATTGATACACCAATGAGGCATCAAAATGGAGAAAATGAGCTATACCAGCAGAGGTGTGAAATGATAATGATAATGTCAAATAGCCATGTAAAAACTAATGTAAACAAATCTGTATTTGAGGTTACCAGTAACACAATGAAATACCACAATGAAGTTTTTTTGTTTGTTTGTTTTTAATGCAATCATAGGCCACATGTAACAGCATTTGTGTACGCCAGTTGCAGGCTCTGTGTTACTGTTACTGCCTTTTTGTGCAGCACTTGTGTAAATTCTGCAAGTTTATCATTAGTCAGACAATGCACACAAAAGTAATGCAAGCAAATATCGTATACTCATGATTTTTGGGTGATTTTAATGTCACTATATTTTCCTGCGGTGTATGGGTGTAAGTTTTGTCTGCAGGTCTTTCGAGGCAAACTATCTTTACAGTTACACTTTGGGACAAATAATGTACTGTGGGTATGTAAGGACTGTTGGTTGGTAAGTTTCATTTTGAATGTTGCATAAAGCCAGCAAATATAAGCATTTAAAATCTAAAGAAAAAAATTTATAGTGGACTTTAAGCAAGCCTGGGGAATCCAAGTTCTTTGTGTCAGCTGATGCTGGTTTCCGTTAACTGTGTATCACTCAAATTACTCAAATGCCGCGATTTTAACCTTCAACCTCAACAATAATTGCTTTTTCACTACGACCACCTCAAATGGCACTTAAACTTAGATTGTTCTTATAGCATTGGAAGAAAGAAAGAAAGAAAGAAAGAGTCCTTGACATATGCAAGTACAATGTATCAAAAAAATTTCTTTGCATATTCTA
>JAOVYU010000063.1:16920920-16934992 GCA_025674565.1 Synodontis membranacea | reverse complement strand
TACACAGACAAATAGATTGTTACTTACCAGGTTAACATGCAGTTCACTAATGAAGTCTAGATGTTCTTCTGCCCAAAAGATTCAATCATCAAATCCAAAGATCAGTTATGTTGATAAGATTAGTCTATATACATATTCTCTGGTCCACTGCACCTTGTTTCAAGTCTTGGTGAAACATGAAGGCTTGAAGTTTGTTGAATGAGGAACTTGCACATATTTCACTGACAGGAAATGAGAGCTGTGAAACCATTGCTTTTTTTTTCCCCTCTCTGTCTCTCTTGTCCTTCTACTAATGTTTTATTCTGACTAAACTGTCTCTGTTCTGCAATTATGAGTAATGCAGTGGTAGTGCAATACAGATATAAAGGAAGTTTTAAGTGTTTTATAGAAAAGCATGTTGCTTCAGAGTCAGAAATGTAATTAGTATGAGCTAATGGCTGATAAAATGCTGATGGTGGATTGTAAATAAAAGCAGCAGTATATAACTTGCGAGACTGGAAACCTCTGGTAAAAATGGATTAGCAAGGCAAATTTTAAAGACTCCAAAAATATTATGCACTTTTGTTAACATAAGCTGGGTTTCAGTTAACCTACTTAATAGGCAGTTTGAAATTGTGAAGTAAAAATTAGTAATAGGAACACGAATTTTGAACGAACTCAAATAACACAAAAAAAAAATGCTATATGAGGTTGATGCGAGACGTTACAACAAAGCAATATTTCGCAAAATTGAATATTTGCACATTTGCATCGCATAATATGATGTGATGGGAATGCTAAAAATGTGTTCTGTAAGAGCTGTTGTGAGAAGAGAAATGTCATGAGGGAGAAAACCCAGCTATAATCGCATATCACTGGAAACACAGACCATGCGCAAATTTGTTGTCACGTTTTTAAAATATCACTTCTGTTTTAGGCAAAGGTGTAATGGAAACCCAGCTGTAGTCTCTGCTGTATTTATTTTTTTTAAAGTGTTAAAAGAATAAAACCTAATTTAATTGTGACTTTTACCATTACCTAGTCCTAGTGTGCGTATATATATTACGTTAGTAACAGCTGACAGTGTGTTTAACTGTCTGAGGAGTCAGCACACTGTATAAGTTAAAGAGAAAAAAGTGACCACGAATAGCAGCGGGCTAGATTTGTTAAGAGTATCTGGCTAGATAAGGTTTAAAAAAAAAAATTTGGAGAATTTGTTTTTGAAAGTATGTAAAACTAAGTATAAAGCACTGTTTGTGATTTGGGAATATTCTGGTGCTTTGTAAGATCAGCATCTAACATGCAAATGTAGTATGTAAACCAACATGTACAAACACGCATCAAATTTATTTTTCATTAGCGGTTTTATTTTGCCATGGTTGATTACAAAGGAAATGAAAAGCATTTTAAAAACTTGTTTCATGTGAATTTCAGGAGAAAGACTGTGAATGCACTTCTGTTCTTGCATTAGCAGCAGTTTCTAAAACCACACATTCCATTTTTAAAGAATGAGGCTACTAGATTACCTGATCAGCTTAGACAAACTGTATTGTTAGCTTATTTAAATCCACTGACATTATATAGAATGATGTTTATGGTATTTAAAATGTTCTAAAACTTTGATCAATTTAAATATAGTATTTAATTTTTTATTGTCATTGTTAACTGTCAACTATTACACACCACTTATCTAACAGACCAAAATAATGTCAGGTTCAAGCTGTTGAAGTTAAATGAAACATTGCAAAAGAAAAGAGAACAGGGAGGGGGAAAAAATGTAAAAATACTGGTTAAAATCACAGATTCCTTCTTTAAGATGCTGGTTTTATTTTAGCATTTATCATGGAAGTGGAAGACGTATGTAAGCTCACACAACCAAAGGCATGTCCTCCAGTTCCTTAGCAGGATCTATGTAGGAATCTCTGGATGTGGAGCTCTGCATGGTGGCCAGGGCATTTTCCTCATCCTTGTTTTTGGTGTTGCTTTGATGCAACATAGCATCTTCTTCTTCTTCCTGCCCCACTGCATCATCTGCGTCGGTCCGAATTTCCTCTAGCAGGAGGTTGGTCTCGCATGGTCCTACAATGCCTTCCTCTTGTCGTTCGGTCCTCCACTGACCTGAGCCTCTTAGGTCCACATTACTGTGGGTCGGACGTCGGGCCTTGGACTGTCGCTTTAAAGTGATGACCTTACATGCCAGCACCAAGACAGATATTAGTAGGACAAGAATGAGACCCCCAGATGCTACAACTACTATGAAGGCTAGCTGAGGGTCAATGAAACAACCCTCTGAACCCCCTGCAGGTGACATGCTAGCTGGAAATTCTGTTTGGGTCTGCAAGCCTTCAGTGGTGAAGGAAGTCCTGGGAAATGTACTATTTTCCATTACAAGCTTAGGAACTGGAACAAGAAAAAAAAAAAAATTGTTCAAGAGTAAGCATGGTAGTGTTTGCAGGTAATTACCTCTTGTGTCACGGAGTGCCCGAATGAAAGACGTACCACAATATTAACCTGACCGATCTTCTTGGGGAGATGAGCTTCTGTGCTGCTTCTAGTTGAAAGCTAATACATGACATATGATAAATATTATAAACATTGTACTTTATTCTACTCTATTTAATTTCAGCCCTAATTCATGCTAGGTCATGCTACAGTATACATTATCACTGTGTTTCAAAAAAGAATTGCCTGCATTCAGTGGCACATTAACACGGTCATCAAATATAATACAGATGTTAAGAGATATTGAGCACTCACCTTTATAAAGATTGGGTGCACACCTATGGAAACTGAAGAATGGATGAGCCCAGCCAGTGTGCGCAGCCTAAGATGCAAATACAGTCACTTCCTGCCCCCGTCTTATAGAGTTATTTAGAGGGGTCTTTGAATTTAGTTGTCTTAGAGCTACAAGAGAATATAGAAAATGAATGACGACACACAGCAGTAACTCGATCTGACAGACACATACTGTACTGTATGTAGAATCACTCGTGGTTCTATTGTTACATTTTTATAATGAACATTCTGGAAAAGTGCACAAATACCCTAAAAAAGCATATTTGGCTTGCTATTGTGACCATGGCTATTTAGTGTTTCTGCGGAATTCGCCAAGAGGTTTTTTGGTTTGTGATGTAATGAATTTATCTGTTTAGTATTTCAAATGATTTTCTTTTAAAACAAAACCTATAACCTATCATTTTTCTATTATTTCCATTTAGGTTCAAAACGGGGCAGATCAATGGTGACCTTCTAATCTATCATGTACTACTCACACTCAAACCATACTACGCTAAGCACTACGAGATAGTTGTTGACCTCACCCATGTTGGTCCTAGCAACCGCTTCAAGACCGACTTTCTCTCCAAGTGGTTTGTTGTGTTTCCAAACTTTGCCTATGAGAATGTGGCTGCCGTCTTTATCTATAACTGCAACACCTGGGTGCGGGAATACACTAAATATCATGAGCGGCTGCTGACTGGCCTAAAAGGCAGTAAGAAGTTGTTGTTTATTGACTCGCCTGCACGTCTTGCCGAATACGTGGAACCTGACCAGCAGAAGCTTCCTGCTTCAACCCTGGCCCTGGAGGAGGACCTCAAAGTTTTCCATAATGCACTTAAGCTTGCTCACAAAGACACAAAAGTGTCCATTAAGGTATTGTAGGAGATAAATCTTCACTAAAGAAATTGACCAAATGCTTCTTGTTATTAAGCAAGACTGTTTTACTGGGATGTCCTTTTATTAAAGATCTCATTCCAACTTTTTACCCAGGTTGGCTCAACAGCTGTACAGGTGACCTCAGCTGAGCGTACCCGTGTTCTGGGCCAGTCAGTCTTCCTCAATGATATCTACTATGCCTCTGAGATTGAAGAGATCTGCCTTGTTGATGAAAACCAGTTCACACTGACTATCGCCAACCAAGGCACACCCCTCACCTTTATGCACCAGGAATGCGATGCCATAGTGCAGTCTATCATCCATATCCGTACACGCTGGGAGCTCTCTCAGCCTGACTCCATCCCCCAGCACACCAAAATCAGACCTAAAGACGTGCCTGGAACATTACTCAACATTGCCCTCCTCAACTTGGGCAGTTCCGACCCCAGCCTGAGGTAAAATGCACAAATAATATGGCTACTTGCTTTTGCTGTTTTTATAGGCATAGATAAACTGTTCAATAAACATCTCAATTCTCATAGTAACAGTGCTCTAGTATACTCCTCACCAGCTTCTTTCAATTTTGCTTTGATCTGATCAGAAATGCTAATGTGGGTGTTGTGTGTCCTTAGTTCTACTAGCAGGCACTTGATCTTGCCATTGACAAGACAATGGGGGGGGGGATACTTACTGTACTTGAGAGCCAAGAACATGCAAAATCTTTTACATTAATATTTTTGATAAATATTCAGCGGTTGTTAGTCCTGTTTTTTTTTTTTAATGATGCAGCATAAATAAAGTATTCCCTTCTGGAGAGTTATCTAAGCATAATATCTGTGTTGCGGATACAGTATGTGACATAAGATTTTGGTGCCATCCACAGGTCAGCAGCGTACAACCTTCTGTGTGCCTTAACCTGCACCTTCAACCTCAAGATTGAAGGGCAGCTCCTGGAAACATCTGGTTTATGCATCCCAGCCAACAACACTCTTTTTATTGTGTCCATCAGTAAGACCTTAGCAGCTAATGAACCCCACCTCACCCTGGAGTTTCTGGAAGAATGCATCAGTGGTTTCAGCAAGTCAAGTCAGTAGTACACAAACCCACTCTTCATATCTGTATGCCACTGACACTGAAGAAATTAAGTGCATCAGGCTGACTTAATGAACCTTTTTTCCCTTGTCTGATGGTGTTGCAGGTATTGAACTGAAGCACCTGTGTCTGGAATACATGACTCCTTGGTTGCGCAACCTGGTGCGCTTCTGTAAGCACAATGATGATGCCAAGCGGCAACGTGTAACCGCCATTCTGGATAAGCTGATCACCATGACCATCAATGAGAAGCAGATGTATCCATCAATTCAGGCTAAGATCTGGGGTAGCCTGGGACAGGTGGGTTTGCCCTCGTGTACTGGTGCTGACGTTCTTCCATGTTCTTCAAAAGTTCTACAGAAAATCTAATCCTGGGCTTGTATACATGCTCGGCTCTTTGAAACTAGAATCGGCTACACAAGTGATCTCAACCTAACTTTGTGTGTGCGCGCGTGTGTGGTTGGCTTTTTTTTTTTTTTTTTTTTTTTTAGATATCGGACCTGCTAGATGTGGTGTTGGATAGCTTTATTAAGACCAGTGCTACTGGGGGCCTGGGATCAATCAAAGCTGAAGTAATGGCTGATACAGCTGTAGCTCTGGCATCTGGAAATGTTAAATTGGTTTCAAGCAAGGTAAGCTTTCAGTGCTAGTTACAGATAAACAGTTTCAGAGATTCACTTGTTGGAGTAGCTTTTGTGCTGTTGAATGTTAAATAGTGACATAAGTAAGGAATAAAACATGCCAGGACTTGAAATCAAATAAATGATCACTGATTATTGAGGGCTGATTATTTTCCTGTAACACCACATCCCAAAGTGTTCTATTTCTCTTACACCACAATATTTATTGCATCATATTTTATCAGGTTATAGATAATAGTTTAGAACATGAGACACGAGTTCTTTGAGGAGATACCAAAAAGCTCCTCTGTCCTGTATGCTTTACCGTGGTTAAGCACCGACACTGGGGACTCCTTCTGTGGCCCATGATCGTACGTTATTCTTTGTTAAATAGCACTCAAATAAACACTTGTTTATTATTAGCCTTGGATTGTACAAATCAACACATTCTTACCAGTCAGATCCAAGAATTCAGCATCACTGGTTGGTCAAGAAACTGTTTTGGATCATTTATCTTTGATTTCTAATAGCCATTGTTAAGTATTTCTGCAAACATTTTCTAGTGCTTCCCATGCTACTTTAGAAATCAGTTGATTGCCTCACTGATCATGATTGCTTCAATCAGTTATGCCTGACATACATTTAATAAACATAAATTATAATTATGAAACTTATGAAAACTATGAATTATTATAATTAATTTTCTTACATAATTAATTGTAATTATTTACATTAGTTATAAATTTTAGCTAATGTAATTTTAGCTTAAAGGATCTATGAAATCCCCTTTCCTCACTGAAATAATACATTTCATTATATTAGCACCCTACAGAACTTCTCCAAAAATTGTGGATGAATTTGTTTTACGGTTCCTTGCCTTTTGTGCCCTAGACATTTCACTGATCTTGTCCGAGCTTGCTCTGCTACACCACCATCTTGAGATACTGTATACAAATGCCTATCCTCGATTTATAGATGCACCTTCTTGCACACACACAAAGCAAAACACACTGTCCTATTATGTGAACAACTGTTAGCCGTTATAGTGAATGGACATCATTGTTAGACAGCATAGAACAAAGATTGCCCTTCTGGATAAAATTCCACTAACCTCAAGTGTGTCAGGCATTGTGGTCCTTAAACGAAGCAGCAAAAGGCTTAGGCACGGTCTTCGTGTTTACTTGTTTCCGTTTGTCATAGCTATATTTTTAAGCTCATAGCTGCACTGAGCGGGTGCTGAGCACTGTTTGGCTAGCATGTGCCAGCCACTGCTGATGTCACTACATGCAAGTTTGGGAGTACAAGGGCAGGCTTTGTCCAGTCATCGCATCTGCCTTCTCTCTGCCTCACACAACATCAGACTCGGAGGTCAAGTACAAACCCAAACATGACCTTATTGAGGAGGTCATAAGCCTCTGGAGAGTAATGTTTAGGTAGATAACACAGAGAGATGATGACCAAAGTAACATTGTTTTAGAGCAGGTTACAGGCTAAACATGCAAATTTGTATGATTTTTAAGGTCCAGGGTCATTGCTGATCTTTGTTGCAAATATTGGCAATTAAATCTTAAAGTTAATTTCGATTCTGTGATCTTGACAGATAAAATCTTGGTTGAACTTTAGAACAGATTGTCCACTGTGTGTGCAATGACATAGTGAGCATGTCACATTAGGCTTTCTGAGATCACTGAAAGTATTCATTTTTAAAAACAAAAAGTGTCAAAAAGTCTATTTAAATTATAATTATATTATATTTAGTATATTTAAATTGGCCAAACACCACTAAGCTGTTCAAAACCAAGCTTAAAGTTTCTTGGTTTTTTTTTTTCCTGTTCTTCAAAGGTGATTGGCCGAATGTGCAAGATAATTGATAAGACGTGCCTGTCTCCCACTCCTACTCTGGAGCAGCACCTGATGTGGGATGATATCGCCATCCTGGCTCGCTACATGCTCATGCTGTCCTTTAATAACTCTCTGGATGTGGCGGCCCACTTGCCTTACCTCTTCCATGTGGTCACTCTGCTGGTGGCTACAGGACCCCTGTCTCTCAGAGCCTCTACCCATGGCCTGGTCATTAACATCATCCATTCGCTCTGTACCTGTTCCCAGCTCAACTTCAGTGGTGAGGATGCGTGTGCACACACATTCACAGATCACACTGTCATGCATTCTGTGTAGCACTGTTTGCATGCTTTACTGTAAAACTAATTCCTGGGCCTTGTGCAAATGCTGTCTGTGTCATTGAACACCTAATCCATTTCATGAAAATACACTTTCACTGTTAACGCCTTGAGGTCCCCTTTACTTATGGGCCCCTTATTTCCACCACAGTGTTGTTTCTGCGAATGTATCGTAATTCTCTTCCTGTTCTCTGCAGAGGAGACTAAACAGGTGCTGCGACTGAGTCTCACTGAATTCTCCTTGCCCAAGTTCTACCTGCTGTTTGGCATCAGTAAGGTCAAATCAGCTGCAGTCATAGCGTTCCGCTCCAGCTACAGAGATCGCTCGTTCTCTCCAGGCTCGTATGAGAGGGAGACCTTTGCCCTGTCCTCCCTTGAGACGGTCACTGAAGCCCTGCTGGAGATTATGGAGGTTTGTTTGAGTCTTATGTGTGTAACGTATGCTCTTTCCTGTCCATAGGCAGTTGTACTTCAGTTGCCCTGAACTGGAAATAACAGTAATGTTTTCCTTCTCCACCCTGTGTGTCACAGCGGAAACATGATAGTTGGTACATTTTTGTTCAATGCTGAATTTACTCTTGTGTTTCTCTTAGGCTTGTATGAGGGACATTCCTGGATGCAAATGGTTAGACCAGTGGACAGAACTAGCTCAGAAGTGCGTAGATGAAAAATTTATTTAATAATTAATTGTTGCTGTAAATGTTACTCTTTTTCTTTTCTTTTCTTTTGCTTGCAGTATGGAACGGTATGGGCGCTAATTGATTGTGTTATATGTCTTTGGTTAGATTTGCTTTCCAGTATAACCCGTCTCTGCAGCCCCGGGCGCTGGTGGTGTTTGGCTGCATCAGTAAACGTGTAACTCACGGTCAGATCAAGCAGATCATCCGGATCCTCAGCAAAGCCAGTCCTCTGCTCAGCATTGACCGGGTGAGTATTTCCCCTTGTCCAGCATTCTTAGCTCCAGCTACTACTCTACTGTTTACCTTCATAATCCAAAACATGACAAAGTGTCTCTTTGGTCTTCGGAGTTGAAGGAAAAATCCATCCTGAACCCATTTGCATATCAGCCTTTGTGATCTTCGATTGGGCAAAAGATTTTGTAATGAAACTCTGAGGTTACTTTTTTTAAGTCTAAACCTCTTCCTTATTTTGGTCTATTTCTGTTTTAAATTACCATTCAACTACCTGCAGATAGCAGAACAGTAGCATTTAGCTCTTGATGTATCTATGGAGAGCGATGCAGCAGTGCTTTAGTCTTCTAGTCTGTCCAGCTCTCTCACTTTCTCATCTGTACAGTCTGCTCAAAAGGATCAGGTTCCAAAGCATCAACTTTCATGCTAATCCCATAGTCAACGGGTGTTCTGAGTCTCTGCCGTAACTCATCTCTGCATTGTATAGTGGCAGCGCATTTTGTTGGCTCCATTATGTCTGTGTCTGATTTCTCACTGAAACGACATTGAATATAGCTGGAAAATGGTAACTGAGAAAAAGGAACTTGCATCTTTTTTTTTTTTTTTTTTTTTTTTTTTTTTTTTTAAATAAAGATAACCGAGAGAACTTTTTTCTTTTATGAAACACTAGCAATAACCGTGTCCCCCTGTAATGTCAGCGTGGCAAACAACCACCAACTCCTACCAGGAATAATGCCATTAAAGCACCAACCAGCAAATTAGCACCCGAATTAGATCAGTATAAACACATGCTTCTAGCTAGAGTTTTCCTTTAAGGACTTACGGTTTGTTTGAAAGATTCCTCAGTACTGGAAGTTTATTAAAGATTTACGGCTTTCTATTTCACATAAAATGTATTTTACTTGATTTCATACTCGTGAATGCTCTGGATATTGCTGAGTCATTTGCTGTCATTCTTTAGACAAACTCACACTTTAATAATGGTCACTCTAGCTCAGTCTCTGCTCTGTAACTTGTTTTCCTTTCTTGTGAGAGTTTTAAGAGTCAGTTTGCTTCTCTGTGAGTGTCAGATGGTTCATATCTGCGAAATGCAGTGTGCTGTTGAGACTCCTGTAGAGCCATTTACTCTGGCAGTGTATCTCTAGCTGCTGGTGCTACGCTCCGCTGGCCATCCAGATTAATGCTCTTCCTCTGCAGGGGCTGGAGAGCTGTTTAAAGGGGCCGGATAATTACAACAGTCAGGTTCTTATTGAAGCCACCGTCATCGCTCTCACCAAGCTACAACCCCTCCTCAGTCAGGTAATGTGGTGCTATAAGTTGCTGTTATTGCTGGAGATAAAAACACGTCACATTTTCTTGCTCTGAGAGTTGGCAAAATATTCTAAATTGTAGCTGAATTTGCTGAGACAGTTACCATTTTGTGTGTGTTTTGATGTGTTCAGGATTCTCCCATGCACAAGGCTCTGTTCTGGGTGGCAGTAGCAGTGCTGCAGCTGGATGAGGTAAATCTGTACTCAGCTGGGACTGCACTGCTGGAGCAGAACCTGCACACACTCGACAGCCTCCGGGTGTTTAATGACAAGGTATTAAATACAGAGGAGAGACATGCACACAGAGAGAGACCCATTTAGGTCTGCTTCTGTTGAGAAAAACATACATGTACATTTGTGCAGCAACACACTGAAACTTGACTTGAGTAAAGTATTTAGTTCAGCTTTATGACTTGGATATGTCATAAAAACTTGGAAGTTGTTCTCTCTCTCTCTCTCTCTCTCTCTCTCTCTCTCTCTCTCTCTCTCTGTTTTGTAGAGTCCTGAGGAGGTCTTTATGGAGATTCGGAAGCCTCTAGAATGGGACTGTAAACAAATGGACCATTTTGTTGGCCTTAACTTCAATTCCAACTTCAATTTTGCACTAGTGGGACATCTTCTGAAAGGTAAAAGATGGCACAAACAGCACTAAGACGACTCTCAGCAGGATTATTTGCTACGTACATCTTCTGAGCACTTGATTCTCATGATTCACTGTACTGCCGCGCTTAATAATGTGCTTTTTTTATACCAAGATGTGTGGTTATTGTCAAACAGGAAACCCACGCTACATAGAAGTTACAGTACATAGACGTAGAAAGGCAAAGTGATGTGTTTTCCACTGCCCAGGATTTGTATATTCTTTAAACGAATATATGTTTTGGTTCTAATCTCTGTTATATTTTCTGAAGGTTATAGACACCCATCCTCAACCACAGTGGCAAGAACGGTGCGTATCCTCCACACGCTCCTGGGTCTGGTAGGAAAACATCGGAACTGTGATAAATTTGAGGTGAACACTCAGAGTGTGGCCTACCTGGCAGGTGAGGGAAAAGAAAAGAAACCCTCCAAATTCACAATAATGTCTATTCTGTTTTGAATGTGTGTGCATATGCCTCTTGCAGCTCTGCTCACGGTGTCGGAGGAGGTACGCAGCCGCTGCAGTCTCAAACATAGGAAGTCTTTGCTTCTTTCAGATGTTACTATGGAGAACTTCCCTGTGGACACTTACTCAGTTTATCACCCTGAGCCTGGATGCAGGTTAGATCGTCAACACCCTGTTTTGCTGTTATAAATAGGACCAGGCAGAGAAACTAAATTCATGAATCCGCCCAGTGACTCGGCTCCATCCCGATATTTTATGGGTTCTTCCTTGGCTCATGCTACGCCCTCTCACCAAGTTTAATGGAAATCAGTTTGATAGGTTTTGTGCAGTCCTGCTAACAGGCAGACAAACGACCTGCTCCAAAAACACTACCTCCTTGGTGGAGATGATAATATTAGGATGATGAAGAAGCATTATTATTATTAATGTAATTATTATATAGTATATTGTATATGTAATCATTAATATATAATTAATATAAAACTGCTTCGAGGGACTACTCGCCCTATGATCGGAGTGTCATTATCAGAAGACTCCTTAACAGACAGTATAGCTTATTTTAAAATAATTGAAAAATTTTTTTTTTTTTTTGAAGTCTGCATAATTATTATCTTCAATGTACAATAGTGCCATAAAGTGGACTCTACAAGATCTATTGTTAATCAGATATCAGTTAACTTCCGTAGTTGGGCGAAATCTGTTGATTCAGTGTTTACCTAAATATTTAACTATATTTATATTAGTTTTAAGCCAGTCTGGTGCTTTGTTCTTCTGATGTTGCAGGCCACTAAAGGAGAGTCAGCCATGGACATCGCCCAAAGTATCAGAACGCTACCTGGCAGCTTATTATCCCACAATGGGGCAGACCAGTCCACGAACACGCAAGTCCATGAGCGTCGATATGGGGCAGCCCTCACAAGCCAATGCCAAGAAACTACTGGGTAACTATGCATACTACTGCCTTTTTTAAGTGTTGAGAGTTTCCTGAGAAACATTAACTCTGGGAATAAGGGAAGTATACCATTTTTTTTTTCCTGGCTGGGTTAATATTTAGTTCAGGGAGTGGTAGGATTACTCCGTGAACTAAGCGGATAGGTTGTCTGTTTAAATAATTTGTTAATCATCTCTAAAACTGACCTCAGAGCTACCGTGCCCTTTAATGTCTTGCTGATTTGTCTTAATTGTACGTTGGTTTTGGTTCTTAGGCACCAGGAAGAGTTTTGACCATCTGATATCAGACTCCAAAGCACCAAAGAGACCAGAGATGGAATCAGGCATCACCACTCCTCCGAAGATAAGGCGGGTAGCTGAGAATGACTATGACATGGGTAAGACTTTGCAGAGCCTAGCGCAAATTATCAGAGAACTGAGCATGACCACCCAGTAAATGAATGAAGTGATGTTTAGATACAGTGCATATATTTTTTCTACCTATATAGTAAGTTCAGTAATATAAAGAGACCTAAATAATTTGAATATAATTTATGTATCTTAAATGAGTGAATGCAGTAACTCAATGTTGCCCTGTTGTCCTTCAGAGGCCCAAAGAATTGCCAACTCCCATTTGCGCAAGGTCTCTGTGTCTGAGTCCAACGTGCTGCTGGATGAGGAGGTGCTCACTGACCCCAAGATCCAAATGCTACTCCTTACTGTGCTGGTGAGAAACTGTGGCCAGGTCCACTTCCCTCTCTCTGCTCTATCTTTTCTGTCTGCTAGCATTTCTTTCTTCTTCTGACATGATCGAATGGACCTGGGGATTTAAAGCTTTTTGGAGCTAGGGACCCCCTTAACTGTAACATAAATTCCACGAACCGCTCCTCAGCACATTGTTTTAGTATAATCTATCCATTTAAATACTAGTCAGATTGTTCAAATATGTACAGTAATGTATGACTATTTGTTGGAGGCTTTTTTTTAGTCCTGTGCTTTACTACAGCAGAACACTTTAGGCCCAAGTTGGCATTATTTATAGGTTTATTTGTTTTTGAGTTATTGAAACCCATTTTAATTTAAATGACCAGCCAAACAGGCTAATAACTAATAAATTTGAACTATTATATTTGGGAACCACTGATCTAAACTACTGCATTTGTTCATATTCTGATAGGATGCTGTTAAGGGCCGTGTTCTATCCCATGTCATTTGTGTTGTGTGTCTCTTTCCTGTTACAGGCCACACAAGTGAAGTACTCTACAGATGAGTTCCACCAGAGGATCCTGTACGAGTACTTGGCTGAAGCCAGTGTGGTCTTTCCAAAGGTGTTCCCAGTTGTGTGAGTGTCCCTTACTCTTTTACATTACATTTACATTCTTTGCCCGTATGGCACAGCACATGGAAAGCGTGGCATGAAGGGACAGTTTATCTGCAGAGAAGTTAAAGAACCTGGCAACTGTTTTGTTGGAGGTCCCATGTGTGTAAATGTTTCAGAGTAGGCTCTGACATTAAGGAAAAGAGGCATTAAATACTATGCAGCTTTTCATGCAGCGTTCATGTGCTTGGGCTGACCGAACTAGGTGCTTTGTACAGTCTGTCAGTTTGTGGCTTTCTTTTAGAAGCTTTGTTGACTCAAAAATAGAGCTTGACAGTTTTCGTTCTTGTCCATTTATAGTTGCGGGATGCTGTAAAACAGCAGCTATTACAGCAACCACAGCTATAAATGCTGTTTCTGTTCTAAAATATGTAAATATGAAAGCTTTATATGAAATGTGATAGAATGAGCATACACAGTTTATATAGAAATTAAGTGGACGGATGATAAAATTATAGTTAGAACATTGGCCAAGGGGAGTGCCTTTGTTCTTGCCCAGTCATTTTTTGGTTCCCTGGATTGACTAACCTACTAGCTAGTGTAATATAATGAAGTACAGTAGGCTAGTTTGCTAGTTAAACAGAGCGAACAACTGTATAGACATACATATTGTTATATAGGTTTTATTTATATGGCACATTGTGTTTTTAGCCTAGACAGAAATTTAAGTCATTGGCAAATGTTTTAGCCATGAGCTGTGATACATCAGAGGTAAAGATTTAATTGACTTTGTAGTCTTTATATGTTTAACTGTGAAGAGGTATATTGTGTATATTGTCCAAACAGGAGTGTTTAAGCTCAAATTATATTGAGTACTTTGCACGTGCTGGGACATGTCGCACGATGTCTGAAGTGTATGAACATGCACACAGTCATATACCGGCTCATTGTGGGTTTTGTAAAAAAAAAAAAA
>JAOVYU010000063.1:16911970-16920820 GCA_025674565.1 Synodontis membranacea | reverse complement strand
CACCCGTCACCCACAAACTCTCTGCATGACGCGTTGTACCCTCCCTCATTGTGCACAACGTCATTCACACACACACACACACACACACACACATACACCCACATATACATAGACATGGTTTAGAATCAGCAGCTTAGTGATTTTGCACTAGTTTATATGAAAACAAAAGGACAAATATTCTAGTAAGCATAACTCTAACATAATCGAAAATAGTATATTTTATATATGTTATTAAATTCACTATATCTTCGTTTTTGAGACAGCAGGAGCAAACCAAGTTCTAGCTGAAAACTGAAGTCAACACTTCAATAAACGTGGCAAAAATCGCTGACAAAATTGCTGAGCTCGCTGATCGGACCATTTTATTTTGTTACATGATGAGCAGCACTTCGGCTGTCCTGGAAGGGTTAATTGGAAAAAGTCAGTGGATATCTAATAGTGGCTAAGTAGGATTTAGTTTTGCATTAAAATAATTTATTGGCTGTCTTGATACGCTGACTGCATCATTTTTATTTCCCCTCCTCGTTCTGCTCCCCTTCGTCTTTCTGTCCTATCCCTCTTTCTCTCTCATGTTCCGTCATTGTCCTGCTGCCACCCCCGTTTCTTGAAGGCTTCGGATTTAATGGACTTTGGAGGTTCGCCGGCCCCTTTTCTAAGGTATGATTAATCGTTCTTATATTTGCCATTAATTTTCCTAAAGAAGTTTAGGAAAGAGATTCGGCCTGCTAAGCAATTATGGCTTTATATTGTGTCCCCAGACTCTTCCACCTCGTTTGTGTACTTTTGCTCTAGAACATTTATGCTGAAAAGATTTGATTTGTGTTTTGCTCATAGAATAAATTTTGCTACAGCCTTCACTTGCAATAGAAGCATTCTGTGGCCTGCTGACATATAGGCAGCAAAGTCGATGTAAATCTCTCTCGTTTAAATTGAAGTCAGACAGCAGATCCTTCATTCTGTTGAGAAGCTAGGGATCAATTACTCCATTCATTTAGTTCAGTCCACAAGGTGGCCAACAAGTGTGTAGCTGCTTCTGCAAAAGTGGCTTGTTTTTTTCCCCCACTCTGCAGCAAACCCAAATCCCGGATTATGCTGAACTAGTGGTCAAGTTCCTGGATGCTCTGATTGATACCTACCTTCCGGGTATCGAAGAAGAAGGAGGCGAGGAGTCTCAGCGAACACCAACCTCTCCATATCCACCCATCGTTCAGAGCCAGCTGAGCATCACTGCCAACCTCAACTTGTCCAACTCCATGACCTCGTTGGCAACCTCACAGCACTCCCCAGGTCAGAAATTGTGAATGCATGCACACATTCAGATGCATGTACATGCATGTTTAACTGTTTGTCCTAATGGCTGAGAGGGTTGTCTTTAAGTGTGGAGACCATTGTATTGTGTTTCTGTTTGCTGCTTTTGCTACACTCCCACTTAAGACTTTGTCATGAATTGCCACTAACCTTTCAGTGATGTTCACAATGTTTTACAAAACAACTGAAGTGCGTGTTTGTGTGTGTTTTGTGTGTGTGCGCCTGCGCATTCTCATCTGTGCGTTTGAATCAACATTATCCTCACTGCACTCTCTCTTCAATTCAGAGGGCCCCATAGTTTATAGACGCTCCCCAACTTTGTCCCATGCCAGGACGGCAGAAGAGATGCCCCCGAAAACCGCTGGTACAAGCCTAAACTATAGAGCTGTGGTGGGCAATTAATGTCCAGTTCTATAGTTTGCACACTTTGGTAACTGATTTAAGTGACTATGACTTGTCTACATTTCTTTTTCTGGTGGTACAGATGTTTGAAAGTGGCCAGTTAAAAATCAGTCTCTAGAGTTATCATGTCTTCCAGTAGCAGTCAAATACTTAATTCCCCCAATATTTGATTTTACTGTCAATGTGTTTCCATCACAGATTGGCTAAATTCTTAATGTTTGCAGCACCTTTTTAAAAAAAATAAGTTTAACACTGATTGTTATCCATGATTCAGACTGCTTAACATCACCAATCAGATCCACCTTTCGTTGTCCACCTTTCAAGGATCTAAAATGACTGCTCATTCATTTTGTTTTTTTTTTCATTTCTGTTTCTTTCATTCATTCATTGCCTCTGTTTTGAGTTGTGAATATCACTCATGTCTGCCTTCTTTTCCACTCATTTTTTTGTGTGTGTGCATGCCTGTGTGAAGCCTCTCTGCCTTGCTCTAAGCCAGCTGTGTTCCCAACACACCGCATCTTCCCAGGTATTCACTCTTTGCTGCTGTGCCACCTCCTTTTACTTTGGTGCTTATTTTGAAAAAGAAGTCAGAACTCGGTGAAGATAAGCATAACATTTTCTGTCTGTGTGTTTATTTGATCACACAGGTGAAAAAAAAAAAGTGGCATAATTTTACAGTGTTTCTTTCTAAAGGTTATGTAATGCTTGTTGATTTGTGGGTTTGCACTTCCTGAGCAAGATCTGGTCACCATTGCAGAAGTCAAATCTTGTGCCACCTGCTGGTTGATAGTGGTATTTAACGTGGTCTGAAGCTGGACTACTTGAGTATGGACAAAAGCCTGTATTAATATGGGCTACTGGATAATTGATTAAAATAGTAATGGAATTTAATACATAGTGAATAATTTTGTATCTCAGTCAGTAGAATAAAGGGAAAAAATCATTTAATATACTATACTATTAAATTCTATTTTACTCCTTCATTCATTGCGGAGTAAGTATCAGGATCAGTTTAGTTAGGCAGCCCAGTCAGTTTGTGCTCTATTTCAACACATATTAAGATGTATCACGCCTGTGTGCTCATTTATCATTTACTGTCCTTTTTAATTCTTCAAATTCTCTGTTTTCCAGTTTTAAGATTTCAGCATGTCTAGCCAGTTATCTTTTTCCTGCCTTATGCAACTTTTTCCTTATCTTCTTACCGCTTATATGATATTAAGGGACAATCTGTCTTTGACAAATCTTTGTCCATTGGAATAGATTTCCTTTTAGCTGACACAGAGCAGGCATAAACTACTGTAGCTACATAAACTCTGCTTCGCATAGAAGTGCTTTACTATTGCTATAACGTTTCATTAAGCAGTTACTTGTAATCTGCTATAGTGTACGTCCAAGTACTTACATTCACACTCCTTGCTTTTTCCGTATGAATCTTTTCTATTTTTATATATATATAAACCTACATAAACTTTTATGACACTCCATTCTCAATTAGGAGACATTAATATGGAGTTGGTCCCCCCTTTCTGGCTATAACAGCTTCCACTTTTCTGGCAAGGCTTTCCACAACATTTTGGAGTGTGTCTGTGAATTTTTGCCAATTCATCCAGAAGAGCATGTGTGAGGAAAGGCACTGACGCTGGACTCGTATTTGATAGGACAGAGCTCAGGGCTCTGCGCAGGCCAGTCAACTTCCACACCAGACTCACCCAGCCATTTCTTTATGGAGCTTGCTTTGTTCACTGGGGCACAGTCATGCTGGACTGGAAAAGGTCTCCCCCAAACTGTTCCCTCAAAGCTGGAAGCATAGAATTTTCAAAAATGTCGTGGTATGCTGAAGCATTAAGACTTACCGTCACTGGAGACCGTCACTGAAGCCCAACCCCTGAAAAACAACCCCATACCATTAGCCCTCCTCCACCAAACTTTACAGTTGGCACAATGCAGTCAGGCAGGTAACGTTCTCCTGGCATCTGCCAAACCCAGACTCAACCATCAGACTGACAGACAGAGAAGGGTGTTTAGTCACTCCACAGTACATGTTTTTAGTGCTCCGGAATCCAGAGGCAGCTTGCTTTACACCACTCCATCTGCTAAGAGTTACCCTCAAAATCCCACACAGTGGACATTTCTGAAAGTTTCTGAAAAACTGTTGCTTTCTTAAAGACAATACTGAGACATTATCAGCATTTTATCATCATATTTCCAATATGTTTATATCTACTTATCCACAGTAATCATCCATCTTGAATATTTATGCTGGATTACTTTTCTTTAATCTTTTCAGCAGTCAGGTGAATTCCCCAGTGGCTTCCTAGTAATACACGTGCTCTCTGTAAAGGGAATAATATATCACTAGTGCACTACACTTCCCAAAGCATTTTGATTAATCACCAAACACTCTTCTCTCTCTGTCTGGAAAACCTGGAAGATTTTCTGAAAAACCAACAAGAGAGACAAAAAAAATCTGGTGTTGGAGTTTATCTGCCAGTAATATACTTTGACATCTCTACTTTAAGAAAACATAAATGTATATAATTTTACCAAAATTATATGCAAATGTATTTGTTTGAGCAAAATTTTTAATCTCGTCTTGTCTGCCTGTCTTGGGTAAGGAGCCATCTTAACAAACACGGGTGTAAATGCAGTCACACTTCCTAAAGTGGTCTAAAACGGTGCTAACTAAGTGGGATTTCCTCTCACAGTGAATAAATTGAATGTATTGATCAAGTTGTTAGATGCCATAGTTACAGTGTTGCATGCCATATCACAGTGGTCACCAGCCCTCTTCCTGGAGATCTGCCTTCCTGCAGGTTTCATCTCCAACTGAAATCAAACACACCTCTATTAGCTGATCAAGAACTTCTTAAGGCAGTGATTAAGATGGTAAGGTGGGAATTATTATGGTTGGAACTACAGTTTTGAGGGAGGAAGATGTCCAGGAACAGGGTTGGTAGCGCACAAACCGATAGACTTTAAAATGTTAGAACTTCTGGATCAAGATGTATTCAAAAGAGAAACGTTTCAGTTTAATAAGTATTGTATTTTGTCTAAATATATATAGAATAGAAATGTCAAAATATCACCAGGAAGGGATTTCCTGGGTCAGCACACAAACAATGATATGCCTGAATTTTTCATAGAAACTTAGAATCTCGCAGTTTAGCTGTGCATGTGCTTTGGGTTTTGCAGGCATGTCTGTTCACCCTCTGGGTCTTTCCTGCAGGTATTGATAAGGAGAACGTGGAGCTGTCTCCCACCTCCAGTCTGTGCAGCAGCGGCAGAGCGCGCCACGGTTCAGCCAGCCAGGTGCAGAAACAGCGAAGCACTGGCAGCTTCAAACGCACCAGCATCAAGAAGATCGTCTGAGCACGTTCTGAGACCTGACTCTGCATTCAGGAGGCTGCATTAACCATCTTTCATAAACTGTTTCCGTTCCATGTTCTCCAGTCTAAGATGGTTCCTGCGTAAGAGAACTGCTTTAGTTTGACCTTAGTTTGGTGTGGAAGCCAGAAGAGTAGCGTTTACCTGTGCAGGATGTTTGCATGAGCGGAGTGTGATCTAAGCACTGCTGTTTAGAATCAGTTAAGATGCTTTTACAGGTGCATGAAGAGGAAAAGTTGTAAACCTGCAGTTCATATCCTTTTCCACCCCACTGACTTTTCAGCTTCCATTCTGAAAGTCAGGGGAACAGGAAGGAACCCACATGGTTATTAAGACAGCGTCTGCTAATTTAATCTTTAGTATCAGCAGAGGATTATTCAGACTGTAGAACAAGGCACCAGCTTGCTCTAAAATGTTCAGAGATTTTGGGGCTAAACATCTGAAGGCATGTAATGGTGGTTGAAGTCTGAAAAGACTATAAAACCAGTGGCAGACTTAAAGAACCCGCTACAAAACCCGACCAAACTGACTGTGGAGAACGAAGGCCTCAAAGTCAGGATTTTTCTGGGTCCATTTGTCCTGGATGATTAATATCCGCAGGTCCTCAGAGACCCTGTTATTAACAAGCTTGAAATCCGGACTGCCATCCGACGTCTTTCTGATGCCGAGCAGATGTATATATGGAAACCATGTGTATGATGATGACAATGATGCTCACACATTTTGGGTTGTTGTTTTGTCCATTGTGTGCCTTTGTCAGGTCTACCAGCTGTGTATAGTTTGTAAGATAAGCTGAAGAAGGGGAAAAACAGGTACTAATTATTGAGAAATGTTCTTCATATTATACATATGTCCATACATCACTGCACTGTGTAAAAAAAAAAAAAAAAAAAAAAAAAATCATATCTTCAAATATATAGGTATCATTACTTGCAGCATTTACTGTACATATTTATTCTGTGAAGTTAGCTAACTCAGAATCAGTGAAGATATCCCTTATAATCACCAATGTCTTTATAACCATCTGTTGTTCGAATAATAATACTGACAAGTGCTATATGATTAAATTCCCATAAGACTGAGCATAGCAAAATAACATTTGGGATCAAAATTAATTTCAAATGACTTTGCAAATATATGGTGTTGTGTCTGTTTTATTTTCGTGTGCTTAAAAGGGCATAAAGAGATGGAGATGGCATGGGCTGTGCGCTCTGTTGTTGGTACCCCTTCAGTCAGAAAGCATTTATAAAAGCGCTTCAGAACTCCCTGAACACTGCGAGTGAGTCATGGTGACACAGATTGGTGAAGGAGAGCAGGACCTGTTTTCCTTCGTGATTGTTCACCATGTCTTAGAACATTCATACGACATGTTTTCTTTTGCTAGTTCCATGTCATCATATGAAAAGCTTTCGCCTCTGTGCGTACGTGTCTGTTGGCCGCACATGAGGGCAAATGTGCCATTTATTTACATTTTTCAATTACAGATGCCACTACAGTGGGGATTCCACAATGCATTAAGCAGAAAGGTCGAGGCCTGAGGTTTGCTGATTATGTGCAATATTCTCTAACATATTCCTACAGCCCTTTGCCCACTCTTAATTTTTTTTTTTTTTTTTTTTTTTTTTTTTTTTTTTAAAGAGTAAAAGGTAAAATTCATTTTTGCCAATTTACCATTGTAGCTTTTCTTATCCCTCCCAGGTCTTTTCATCTTGTTGACTGTTTTTAAAGGGAAATTTAACACTAAAAAAGGGCACCTACCAAATGCATTACCCAGTTCTCGTTTTAGAAAACCAAAGTTATTCGTTGATTGAGATTCGGTGGTAAATATAATCAACCACTATTCCCATTTTCAACCACTCAACCTAGAACAAATGGCTTTAAATGGTTTGCTCATATCATATGGGTGTTGTTTATTATTGTCAGCGGCTCTTTTTGAATCGGGACCAAACCTGTCTTGCAGTTATTTTCATCAGTTGTTTTCTTTCTTTTTTCTTTTTTTCCTTTTCAGCAGCTTTTTTTTTTTTTTTTTTTTTAAATCCTTGTGTTCTCACTGTGTAAAGTTTATAACTTCAGTATTTTATGTTTTTCATGTGTTTATACCAGTCTCTATATAAAACTGCAGTCATTTTTAAAGGTGATACAGTATTACTCTTCATAGTTGTTGGTTTTGCAGCATTGTCCTGTTTCTCTCACTTGTTGACAGACTGGTAATATCAGTTGCAGGGTCACTTATATACATTAGAACATGTCTCTTCCACACACAGGACTGATGTGGGTAAGGATGAGTCAGCTTAACCCTGTGATATTCCCTCTCTGTCCTTCAAGGTCATTAATCTCAGACATCTGTTAAATAGGACACAGCTAAACTGAATCGTACAAGTTCTCAGGATTTACAGGAGTCGAGTATCTAAAGCTATAGATGCAGGCATGATGGTTTTCTGTCTGCATATTAGTTCATTGGTAGCATGCTTGCCCTTGAAATGTGTATGGACAATGACGTTACCAAACGTCTTTCTCATTCCCATCCCGATTTGTGGTTAAAAAAAAATAAAAAAAACTCCGGCTACTTTGAAAATAAGTAACAATGTGTATTTTATAATGCAAAACTGTGTTGGTCTGAAGCATTTACCGCATTTTAATTGCACCAAAATCATCTGTACACAGCACATTTAGTCATCTGTAAATATTTTTGTGTAAAATTGGAAGTTATATGATTGTAAATAAAACATTGTATTGCTTTTTTGTAAAGCAGTTAGTTGCTGTACATGTATAACATGGCAATTTAATTATACCTGTGTTCATAATAAAAGTTGTCCACTACCCTGTCACAGTGATGTCAAGCAAGTGTATTAAGTGGGGTTGTTTTGTTTTGTTTTGTTTTCTTTGCTGGTTTGTATTTTCAGCCTAGTTTTTAGACAGTATGTCTCTTGAAGTCATTAATATCAAAATAACAAGAGGGATTTTTTTTTCCCTAAAAGATTTTAAAGATATTTGTTTAAGAACACCAGTCTGTAGAAAACTGCAGATTTAAGTAATAGAAACTACACACAAGTAAAAATGTTGCACATGTTAAACATTGATTTTAAATGTCCCAACTCCTACGTCTGTATTACCAGCTTGTTTTTTAAAGGCATTCTCAGAAGTCTAACGTAGTTTTTGGAAGCGTCTTTAACCCATTTGGTTATTATTTTTTCCCCGTTATACTTTTCATAGTTTTACAGGAAAGGTTAGTTAACGTTTACGTGCTGTTTGTATCCTCAGGTAAGATCTGTGCAGATCAGCAATCCAGTGCACAACTGAAATTACACAAAGATTGGCATTAATGAAACTGGCATTAATTAAAATTATTCAGATTATTTAGGAAAAAAACAACCATTCAAACCAGTTATTCGTATTACAGGATAATCTTATTTTGTGCAATATTTACATACATTAGTGTAAATATATACTGCATTTTGTTCTTAATTCAAAAAAAGAAAACATTCACATATTCTATGGCCATTACACATGAAGTAAAATATTTCACACCCTTTTTGTCCTAATTGTGATTATGGCTTATAGCTCATGAAAATCAGCTGTATCTCAAATTATTAGAGTATTTCCTAAATCCATTAAAAAAGGTTTTACAATTCAGAAATCTGAATTATGTTCATTTATACAGTCAATACGGTGATCAGTTTGTCACACTGATGAGGTGATCTAGAAGCCCAGGTTGTTTTGATAGCAGCCTTCATCTCATCTGTATTTTTGGGTCGG
>JAOVYU010000063.1:16894349-16907683 GCA_025674565.1 Synodontis membranacea | reverse complement strand
TATTATTATTATTAGCATCATTATCATTACCAACCTGTACTACTATTATTATTATTATTATTATTATTATTATTATTATCATTAGAATAATCAGAATCAGAATCAGAATACTTTATTAATCCCTAAGGAAATTATTAAATCATTATTATTATTATTATTATTATTATTATCATCATTACCAACCTCTATTGTTATTATTATTATTATTATTATCATTATTATTATTATTATTAGCATCATTATCATTACCAACCTGTACTACTATTATTATTATTATTATTATTATTATTATTATCATCATCATCATCATCATCATCATCTCATCATTACCAACCTCTATTATTATTATTATTATTATTAATAAACATCATCATCACCTATCATCATCATCATCTTGATAGCAGCTTCTGGCGTTAAGGTAGGAACAAAGCTACGCGAGATGTGTCGGAGTCGCAGGGGAAAGCGCGGCTATCGCGAGATGTGAACAGCTGATCCGGCTCTGTTTAGCGTGCGTTCGGTCGGTCAACACGTGGGGAGGAGAGAAAGAGACAGAGACACGGAGCAGGGACGCGTTTGGATGGTGTTGGGCCCGGAGGAGCGGATCAGTCACGAGCTTTACCGGAGCTGCGCGGTTCACAGTGGCAGTGGCGGGGGGAAGGACACACAGACACGGTGAGAGCGCCGGAGCAGGACCGGTCCAGGACCCACAGGCCCGGACTGTGTGCTCGCTATAACTCGGACACGGACTGTTAGCGGGTTAGCTAAACCCGGCTAGCTAGTTTCATACAGTGCCTCAGTGTTGCCCTCTGTTTAGCTAGCGATGGGGCTATTCCCGAAATGTAGCGTTCATTATACTCCGGCTTTCTTTCTTTATCGCCCGCTATTTTAGACTCATCATTAACATTCACAGCTCTCTACCAGAGGCGTTTATAAGCCAAATATAATTTCTTACATAACTCAGTATGGCTTTCTAAAATGACTTCTTCTGAGTATTGATTAATTTTATATACCATAATTTAAAAAATGCTCTCAAATGTAGAGAACACACCGGCTAGTCTTGGACATACTACTGCTACTACTACTAATAATAAAGCATGTGCTAGCTTTAGCGCAGATCGGTGATATCAGGGGCGATCACTGATTTTGGCAGATTTTTTGGGGGATAGAATTAGATAATCCGATGCTCTCAGGGTCGGACAGCGCGTGTTCATGTAGGAGGAACTGTAATTCACAAAGACACGCTGCTGCTGCTGCGCCTGTGAACGCTGCACGGTCCTATAGAAACGCTGCGAATCTCAAAATCTCGGCTCTTTCTAATGACTGACGTTTATCCTCAGACATGATGGATATTGTCTGTGGTTTTTAGATGTCTGTGGCACCACAAATGCTCTCCAGTCGTCCCGGGGTTTTCTAACAGCTGAAAGTCAGGACACTTTGGCTTTTAGTAGTGGACAGGTGCCCCGCATGGATGCTGTGTTCACTCGCGCCGTGCTTTGGCCTACTCCTGCAGTAGGTCAAATCCAGCTAGCTTTAATACTGCGCTCATTCATTCAGCTCTGCTCTTTATACCAGTCACATCTCCTGTCTGATATCTAGTGCAAAACCTGTTCGTTTTTTTTTTTTTTTTTTTTTTTACCAGCATAAAAAATTTCCGCTATTCCACTATTCATGTTAAATGAATAGTGCTCGTGTTAGCATGAGACGGCTAGTGTGTTAGCGCGCATGGAGTCCCAGTGCACTACACCTCCATGCGCCACATGCAGTGCTTGTGTGTTTTTGCCCCGTGCACTTGTGGTGAGGTTTAATCCACAGCCCTGGGTATTGCTTCAATGATTACATTCTGTTAAAAATCTTAGTGATTGAAGCCTCTAGTGTTCGGGTGCGTGTATTAACACAGTCTCAGCATGTGGGCTGTTTCTGATAATCTCACTTCAGACCGCACAGTTCATAAGCAGCTTAAGACGGCAGCGTTATAACATGTCGTAGGTATTCAGTGACCCCAGCCGGTGTTAGTTATCTCCCCCCCAAGGTCGTACGCTGGCGTGGCGCGGTGCCTGACTCGGTGTGTGCAGGCCGCCATAGAGGCAAACCCGGGCTCCATGTTCCCCCTGTGCGCTTGTTTAACCTCGGCCAAGGTGAACCGAGCTCCAGCTGCCAACATAGGAATAGATATTGTACAGTAAGCGCGCTCGCGTGTGTACGTGCGCGTGTGTGTGTACGTGCGCGCTCATGTGCTCAGACTGACAGTTATAACTCGCATAGTTTGAGTCATACACTTTTTTTTTTTTTTTTTTTTGCTAATGTTGCTAGCGAGTATTTGAATCGTCATCCTTTCATTATCCAAACAGTTCTGAAGTGAAAATAGAAAAATTCCACTGATTTATTAAGGCTCATTGTCTTTGAATCTAGTAAGAATTATCATATCACTCCTGATAACGTTGACAAACCTGTAAAGGCACACACAAAAACAACAATAACAACAAACTTTTTTTTTTTTTTGTGAAGGTCCAGTTATGCAAAATGACTTGCTTACGAAGCTCTAGATAAGCAGTAAACATGGCTTATTGACTTATTACATGTCATTTGAATACCTGGTCAGATATGGCTTTCTATTGTCAGATGGTTGCCATGGAGGTCATTAGTGGAAGTGATAAAATCTTTTTTTTCTTTTTTTCTTTTTTTTCTTTTTTAAACCAATGTAATCTTTTTTTTTTTTTTTTTTTTTTAATCTGAATATTTTGCACCAAACTGATTTTAGTAGCAGTCCTGTAATAAGTGGGGTTATGTACAGTGAGCATTGTTGTAAAAGAAACCCTCTTCAGGGAGATTTAAGAATTGGTGCTTGGTGTCGTGGTGGTGTATCATCCTGTCCAGGTTTATTTCACAATAATTACCCTCTTGCTGTACATACAGTAAACCCTCGTTTATCGCGGTTAATTTGTTCCAGACTCTACTGTGATAAGTGAATTTCCGTAAAGTAGTATTTCCGTGTAGTTAGAGCATAGAAAACTTGTTTACGACCTTCTAAATATGGTTTTTAACATTATTAGAGCCCTCTAGACATGAAATAACACCCAATTTTTGGGGAAAAAAGTTAATAAAAAATAAAAATAATTGACTCAAGACATACAAGCGCAACTCGCATTTTCACTGTCTCAATCAACTCTTTAATGAGTATACTATATTTGAAAAACCGCGATAGAGTGAAGCCGTGAAATTCGGACCGCGAAGTGGCGAGGGTCAACTGTAATCCCTTACTTTATGGTGATAACGGTTACCTAACTACTAATTAACCGTTAATTATTACTATTATTAATTTATGACTATGAGTAAAACCGTGTGAAGCAGTCGTTTAACGGTGGTGCTTCTTCACCTTGCCGTTTTTGTCTAGTGCCATGACCTATGAACATATGATAGGGAGGGGGAAAAAAAGCAACCTTCTGTATGTTTGTCCTTAAGCAGTCTGTCTTTATTGACTTTTTTTTTTTTTAAACAAGCCTTATCAGTTCTCTAATCAGACCAGAGAGAGTTTGCCCAGGCTTAAATAGATTCAACATTTTATTAACCCTATTTGTTCTGTATTGCAGGCTGTTCTCAGCTAGATCATTCACATAAGCACATGTGATTGGATAATCAGCGACAAAGAGTCCGCTCACCAAACCATGCTTGATGATGTGTAGAAATCTAGTTGCTCTACTATGACTGTTTAAGTTTAACCAAAGTTTAGTCGATGATCCCTGGCTAACACTACATTTAATTATTGGATTCTGCTTTGGTGAGACCTGTTTATTGTCTAATAGTTGCAGGCCGCAGTATTGACTCTGACACATTATTTTAGACAGATGTGAAAGCAAATGGGACAATCGTTAGAAGGACATTCTGAGACAGATGTGATTGCCTGGCGTTCCTCCCCACTCATCCCATGCTCCCCTTGTGCTTCACTGATGCCTAAGTTGCTGTATGCACCATTCTCAACAGATAACCCGGTAACACAACCTCTGGCCCATCGACAAGCTGTCCGTCAAGTCATTTGTGAACACGCTTTCCAGACACAGCGCTTGTTTGTTTGAAGTTAATTTTCATGAATTGGTTATCAATAAGTAAAATAAGTAACCTCAGGTGTCATCTAAAGCAGAGATCCCCAACCCCCAGTCTGCGTGCCGTCCCATGGATCATTTGGTAACGGGCCGCAAAGAAAAAATTCTGTTTTTAAAATGATGGTTATTTTTCTTTCATTAGTCTTCCAGATCTTATTTTGAAAAGCGATTGTTTCTGCCCTCACCTCACTACCGCCATTTCACGCATCAGCCACACAAGCTCACCCTTGGAAAAAAAATTTTTTTTAACCCACAACAAAATTCTCTTGGGAGCTTTTTGGGGAAGGAACGAGCAAACGATGTGATAGCAGAAGGGCCAGAATGGGACTGCCAGCAAAAAGAAAGCTGCATTTAAATGAAAATACCAAGATTCCTACCCAACTTACGGGTTCATCGCAATAGGTGATACACAAGCTCCACACCCGCTATGAGAACCCCCGTGCCTCTACCCGGTCCGCGGAAACATTTTCATGCATGAAACCAGTCCGTGGTACAAGAAAGGTTTGGGACCGCTGATCTAAAGAAGGGACAACCCATCACACTGCTCTCTTAATGCCACATCTGTCATACCTAATATAAAGATAAGCTCAGTAAAGTGATCTTTAACCATTCAGAGGAAGGTATTATGATGAAGAGGTCTGATCCTGGTATTTATAGGTTCTGACTTGATTTGAATTTCCGGGTTGGTTTGACATGGATAACTCACAAAAGGCTGGTAACTATTTTGATATCGGTCTCAGTTTCTAGAGGTTCTTATTTAACTCCTGAGGATTATGCTGGTCCAGTGATGCCAGTTTTAGCTTGGTGAAAATCAGTTTGGTTAGTTTGTTTTACACATTGTGTGCTTTAGCACTCATGCTGGTATGACACATGGCATGCGTATGGTATTAACACTTCTCATTTCAGCAAATCTGTCTGGGGTCATAGTCCAAGTTTGTAATAAATAAACCCCATGTCCCTTTATGTAGGGCCGCGTCTCCGGAAGCGATACAGGGAGGAGACCCGTTGCCCCCCGTAATGCATTCCTTTCAGTTCGCAGGCTGGTCTTCTCTGGCTCTGTTAAGGAAAGGCATGCCTGGATATCCTTTTTTTAACATGGACTGACTGCTGGCCAGAGTCCAGTCAGCCTGCTAAGTTAAACTATAGATGTGTGGACCTGCTAATACTGCTGCATTATTGACACCCAAAATCTGGTGGTGCTGGTGGTCATGAAGGCTGGCAAGACATGTCTGCATTTTGATGATTTTCGGGAAAGTTTTTTTTTTTTTTTCCCCCGAATTGCTACAGGACGGATTGCCATTTTGATACTAGTGTGTAGATTGGCTCCTCTAACCGAAAGGATATTTTACGTATTTTGTATATGATGTAATTAGCTAACGTTTTCAGTGTTTCATATCTCAGTATTACAGTTCATTTAGCATTAAAGGCTGGATCCCAAATAAACCGCCCAAATGGTAAAGCATATTCTGTAAAGAGTGTGACTTGTGACAAACAAAATAAACGAGAGAGATTAATATGAAGCAATAGACATTTTTTCTGTTAAATGTCATCATTATAGCACAGCCCTAGTGCTGGATAAGATGTTTGATGGCCCAAATTTTGATAAACGGAGGCTCATAATTATTTAGCATGTAAGTACGTACTTGAAGAGTGCCACAGGTACCTGATGGCCAGTGTATGTTCAAATACATGCTTGGAAAGAGCGGGGTAATGGAGGATTATTCAGTTGGTTGAGTACTACTTGGTGGACTTTTGAGTGACTTTATTTTTCCTGTTACATGACTTTGCATTTAAAGCTAGGTCATGGTACAATGTAGTGAATGCTACAAGCCTGCTCTATGTGCTGTGTCTCGTAGCTGATGTCGTATGAGCGTACGTTGCCATCAATGTAATGTAGTAAAAATCGGGGGAACTTCAAAGATGGTACATTGTCACACTTAATCAAACTTTCCCCCATAGCCAAAATCAGTTTTAAAAGACTTCATAAGTAATTTCCTAAGGTTGACCATGCACATTTTTCGAACAGTTATTGTAACTATCCACACGTAATCATTTTTCACATGTGATGTTAATAAATAACACTATATTGAGCATTACTACCATGCTGAGTTATTTATGCAGCAGGCTGCTGACTCTTGACTTAAGTCTTTCTTCTTCTTTTCTCAGGAGCAGTACTTAGGATCCACAGGAGATGCCATTCAGGTTTCGGTCCTTTGTCCCATACACTCTTCCAGGAGTGCTTGCACTCATAGGCTGGTGGTGGTACATTTCTCGCAAGAAAGCACGGATCACCAGCCATGACAGCGAGGAGGAACTGGTTGCGGGCATACTGGCTCCAAATGCCAAGGGCTCTAATGGAATGGTGGAGACCACACATGGCAGACCCCGCTTAGACAGACCCAGTGGCAAAGAACCGGTGTGTGCTGCGCAGGAGGCTGTAGCACAGGTTCATGCAATGGCAACAAGCACCTCTGTAGAAGACCCAGTCAGCTCCCCAGTGGTAGTGGAAAAGCTGGGTGCTCCTCCTCCATGCAGCATTGCAGCTACAGTCTCCCAACAGAGCAGCCTTGAAGTGGTCAGGAAAAAGCCTCTAATCTTAGCCTCAACACCACCAAATTACGTAGAGACAAGTCCTCCACATGAGAGATCTGAGGCGGCAGTTCTAAGCAGTGAGTCAAGTCAGTTCCCCGATGAATCAAAGCTGGACGTTTCAACCACGCTCGGGCAGTCCTGGGATCAAACGCTTGACGAACAGGAGACTGAATCTAAGGAAATGGCGCCACTTGTATGTCAGGCTGTGGAGTTGTCCAAAGCAGAGCGCCCAGAGCCTGAAGGTGAGGTGGCTGATGATGAATTGGCTGCGCCATTTGCTGAGAATCTCCAAACAGATTTGGCAAAAGACAGTCTATCGTCCACCAAAGATGACATGGCTGCCTCTTCACCAACAACTGGGGATCAGTACACTCAAGCTGCATCACAGCAGTCGCTTGGTCTTGACAGTCCTTTACTTCCTGCCTCATGTCCAGTTTCCACCAGCTCACCGGTCCTAAATGAATTCGTACAAGTCCTGAACCACGAGAATGGAGACCTGAGCCGTCCAGTCGAGAGCAGCGACAGCACGGGAGAGCTGCAGCGCCTTGCAGCCGGTCTCATCACTGAGGTCATTTCAGCAGCTGCCCAGGAAGTCATGGCAGTCAGTAGCTCCCCGTCTCAGCTCGGCGAGGGTCGAGAGGTCGCTCGCAGCATCACGTCTACTTTAAACGGAAAGGAAATCGTCAGGGAAGAAGAAGAGGAGTATGTGTCTCAGGTGGGTTCCTCTTCTGAGGACTACAAAGATCACATAGAGCAGCATGCAGCACAGATTGCCAAGGAGGTCATCAATGGCTGCCTCACTCCCTCTGTATGGGAGAAGTCCGAGACGCAGGACAGTTTTGTTCTCGGTGACCATCAGGGACAGTTAGAATCGACTCAGATCCTGCCCAAGGTTCAGGCCAAAGAGGAGTCTGTGATGGGAACAGAGGATTCTGGGTGTAGTACTTGCCAGTCAGAGGACGGCATCAGCAACGAGGACCTTGTCATCAGCACGGATTTGTCATCTGCAGTGCACGACAGCAAAGAGGACCTTATTCAGATTTCAGGGATCTCGACTTCCGAAGTAAAAGGGGATGAACATCTGGAAAGCTCTGATTCAGCAGTCCTGGAGGAGGCGGTGTTGAGCACAGAGCATGCAGTGGCTACCTGTATGCTGGCACAGGTGAATGGGGAAGCTCTCAGAAATGGAACTAGTGAAGCAGAGGCTGATCATTCTGGAGGTGAGTGCCATTATTTCTGATGTGTAAAGAGAATTTGTATAGCACTCCTGATTAGGGGGGGGGGACCTCACACACTACAGAAGGTCTACGTAGCATACATGGCTTTTAATGATGTTCTCAAATCCCTCTGAAGTTTATTGCTCACACGTGTTAGTTGTTAATTGTTCTCCCGTTAGGATAAAGGGGGAAGTGGGAAGTAGTCTTTTCTTGTATCTGCATGTGGGGCTGCTTCTTGGTTCTCCAGTTTCCTCCAACTTCCTAAAAAAAAAAAAAAAAAGCTCAGTAGGTGAAGTGGATTGACTGCAGTAAATTCACCCTTGGGTGTGAACGAACGTGGGACTGGTGCCCAGTATACCGTATCGTCACGCCGTCACCCCAGTCGTTCCTGGGATTCTCCAGACTCATCTAAGGCGTGAATGAAGGAACCACCACTAAGGTGTAAGGATGTTTTATGGTATGAAGGAAGCACCTGTTGGACTCATCATTTGGGGTGATTTATTGTGTTGTGGTTAATGCTGCAGCTGCCGCCTCTCTGTGATCCTCCCTTGGCCAAATTGGCACTTAAATACGCTGATGTTTGAATCACCTAGTCATCTTTTCCATTTCAAATTGCCCGACACCTTTCGTCTCCGCTGTAGTCTCTTCTCGTAGAAACGCTGCAGTGTTACGATTGCAGTCTTAAGCTTGAACGTATGCTACATGATTCTAATCTACACATAGCCTAAAGGCATTCTGTTTTTATTAGAGCAGTTGTCAAAAGATGAAGATGCAGAACTTTCCTAATGTACTGGGCAGTACAGCCGAAGATGGTAATAAATCTGCGACTCCACAATGCTGTTGTTTCCATGAACAAATACTGTGGCACTTACACTATGTGCTTAGCTACCACGTGTGCCAGACAGATGTGTAGATGGAGTTGTGTTCAAATTCTCTAAATTGTTTTTCTTCCTGTAGTAAGTATTGGCACAGTTGGCTTTATTTTTGGCACCCTCTAACCCTCGTCATCATTACTATACGTTCTCAGTAGGAGCTCCGTCCAGTAGACAAAGCGAAGTCAGTTCAGTATTAAAGGCTTCCTTCTTAAAATTGTAGTAATGAAGAAACCGTTTTTTCAGTCTCTAGTCAAACCTCTTGAATTCCCCTCCTCCTTTCATGAGTGCTGTTATTCGTTTGGTAACAGATCCTGGATCCAGATTAGAGACATACCACCAGCCGTGCTCTTCGTCACGTCTGCAGCGTTCACATGTCAACAGGGTCAGTATCGGTACTCATGGGACGGATGATAACTTGACTGTCGGATGAATATTTTGCACTTCGGGCAGGGTGATGTAGGCAAAAATGTATTTCCATTAGAGTTCTTGAATATCACGTAGGGCAGTGTATGACAAATTAAGACCAATCGTTGAAATTGAATTCACTGCAACTGGATATGTTTACAAATAAAGAGACATGGTTCTTTTTGTCCAGGATTGATTTTTTTTCCGTTATCGTATGTAAAGTGTATGTGTTTGTAGTTTATAATTAAAAAATTATATTTTGAAAAGGTGTTTTTTTTTTTTTTTTTTTTTTTTCTGTCTCTCTCGCAATTTAATTAAAAAAGGAAACTTTCATATATTCCGTATTTGTTCCATGCAAAGTAAAAAAAAATATATATATATCAAGCCTCTTTTGCTTTAATTGTGATGATTATGGCTTATAGATCATGAAAATCTCAAATTATTGGAGTACTTCCTTAGATCAATCAGTAAAGGATTTACATTACAGAAGTCTCATACGTCTGAAAAGTATGTTTATCAGTCAGTATATGGTTGAGGCTCCTTGACCATGAATTCTTGCATCGACGTGGCATGGCATGGAGGTGATCAGTTTGTGGAACCGCTGATGTGTTATTGAAGCCCAGGTTGCTTTGATAGCGGCCTTCAGCTTTTTTTTTTTTTTTATTTTTTTTTTTAAATTTTTATTCTTTTTTTTTTTTCTTTTTTTTTTTATTTTTTTTGGTGTGTTGAGTGTCTCTCATCTTCCTCTTGGCAATACCCTATAGATTCTCCATTAAGAGAAACACAGTAATACGTAGATGTACAGTAATCTCATGGTCAGCAAACCATTTGCTAGTAGTTTTGGTACTGTCCAGCTGGAAAAGGAAATCAGCATTTTCATAAAGCTTGTGAGCAGATGGAAGCATGAAGTGCTCTTAAATCTCCTGGTAGATGCTGTGTTGCCTTTGGACTTGATGGAACACAGTGGACCAACACCAGCAGATGACATGGCAGCACACGTCACAGACCACAGAAACTTAACACTGGACTTCAAGCCCCTTGGATTCTGTGCCTCTCCACTCTTCCTCCAGACTCAAGGACCTTGATTTCCAAGTGAAATGCAAAATTTACTTTCATCTGAAAAGAGGACTACTGGACCACTGGGAAAGAGTCTAGTTCGTTTTCTTCTTAGCCCAGGTAAGACGCTTCTGATGTGTCTGGTTTAGGAGTTTCTTGATATTAGGAATGTGTCAGTTGTAGCCCCTTTCCTGAAGACATCTGTGTGTGGGACTCTTGATGCACTGACACCAGCTTCAGTCCACTCCTTGTGAAGCTCTGCCAAAATATTGAATCGATTTTTCTTGACAGTCCTCTCAAGGCTTCAGTCATCCCTTACTGTGCACCTCTTCCTACCACACTTTTCCCTTCCGGTCGACTGTGAATTAACATGCTTTGATACAGACCGCCTTTTCAGAATTGACCTTCTGTGGCTTGATTGTGGTTGCATGTACTGAACTAGACTGAGAGATAGACGGAATTTATACTGTTCGAATAGAAATTAACTTTTTTTTAAAGTTTACTTGTACTGAAATATTAGAATAATTTGAGATGGTGGTGTTTGAATTTTTTGAGCTGTTAAATAGAAAAATGCTTGACGTTTTAGTTTTTGCTTGTCTGGAATATATAACATTTTTCACTTTCTTAAATAACTTCGCGGTTCAAATTTTGCTGCCTCACTCTGTCGCGGTTTTTTTCAAATACAGTATACTCATTAAAAAGTTGATCGAGACAGTGAAAATGCAGCTTGCGCTCGGTTGTCTGAGTCAATTATTTTTATTTTTTATTAACTTTTTTCCAAAAAATCGGGTGTTATTTCATGTGTAGAGGGCTCTAATAATGTTAAAAACCGTATTTAGAAGGTCATAAACAAGTTTTCTATGCTCTATATTCGATATATAAATAAAGGATGCTACTTCGCGGAAATTCACTTGTCGCGGTAGAGTCTGGAAAGGATTAACCGCGATAAACGAGGGTTTACTGTACTGTTTTTTTTTTTTTTGTTTGTTTGTTTGTTTTTTTTTGTTTTGTTTTGTTTTGTTTTTTTAAATGTGAGTATCTATCTGTCTTTATTTATAAAGTATCTCAGCAAATTCATAATTTCTGGCCTTAACAAATGTTCATCTCATGCATATTAAAAAATTAAATTAATTTAAAAAAAAAGGCTAAGGGAAAAAAGCTGCTTTCTATTTGTCAGCTTTAAAATGAGCATTTATTAAAGTGATGCCGGTTAGAACACTTTACTGAGCTTTTAACTTCGACTCAGCGCTCCACTGCCTCGCATTAACACATGCGGAGTGAAAAAAAAAAATGTGAGAGGGACAACACAGCTTGTTATAAAAAAGACTTTCTGGCATTAAGTTTTGTCGAGGCCACAAACGCAGCAGGCTTTATAAAGACATGACGAGCCCTGAGCTCTTAGCGGACTTGGTCGTTTTGTCTGATTTGTATTTGAGTTGTGAAAATGACTAAAATAAATATGTCCGTCTGTGATCTTTTTTTTTTTTTTTTTTTCCAGTCCTACAGTGTTCTGTGTGGTAAGTCTCATCATGATAAGGATAAATATACAATTCACAGAGAATTCTGCTAAAGTATGTGACCGAGGTATTGCAGGACTAGTTGTTTAGGGATGCACAATAAAAATGGCATTGATTTGAGCTGTCAGCAAAATCTGCTATACTTTTTAAGTCAAGCAACAAGTAGACAAGTTGGCACATCTTGTTGTGCATTGATGGTATGACAGACATGCTGTGTTCATGAACAAGACTGGCCACGCAGATCACTCTTTCTCAACATGAAATATGTGAATGGTTGGAAAGTGTAGTCGATTCTCTCTGATGCGTTTATAGGCATGTCTTGGTTGCTATACCCATAACAAAGCCATGCATTGGTGACAACTGGGATATTTATCTGTATTAGTTATTTATATTAGTCAGGAGTTTTCATGAGTTCTCAATTAATGTACAACTTATTTACATTTCGTCTTTGACCACGTTAGGGTTTTTCAGCTTCACTGTGGTGAAGTGACTTGATCATTGATTAATTTGGCTTGAAAAGCCAAATTCCTGTTTTGTTTAGTTTTTGTTTTTCTTGGAGCCGGATTTGGCAGTATCTCTTCCTACAGTTTTGAAGCTATTGACCCCAAATTCAGCACTGACGTCCAGGCCATAGTGAGAATTACTGTGCTAACTGATGCGCTTCGTAATGTCCATGTCACGGCCATTTTTCTGTGCTGGACCCCTGCTGTGAGCTCATTATAATGCCTTATTTGAATGTGATTAGCGGAAAGGCTGAAAGAGATGCGTCATTATAATACACTACTCTGAATGTGACGGCGTGCCGAAAAGGAACTGCGCGATGTCCTGGTACGAGCCATGCTACGCATAACGTAAGACTGCTGGGAAACCCCCCGGTCTGTCTCATCATTTACACTCGTGTAAAGAACATCAGGTCATAAATAAATGTACAGCACAGACGTCTGCAGTAAACTTGCGCGGATCATCCGCGTGTAGTTTCCTACAGAGGGTTCTAGATGAACTTCAGTTATTGTTGCGAAATGTGGTCTGTACCGGCAAGATGGGATCTTTTTGAGGCCTGCTTAAAAAAAAAAAAAAAAAGAAAATCTTATGAATAATTTAATTCAGTTCTCTCATGACTGTTTAGAATGTTAGACTTAATGTCGTGTTTGTTTGTTTTTTTTCACGTTCATGTCTCGATCTAGGTTCGGATGTAAACAGTATGGATTCAGTAGACTGCTGCTCCACTTTGGGGACAGGAAACGGCCAGCTGAGTGGCAGCCAGGCCAGTCAAACGCAGGGCTCCGAGATGATCGTGTGGGAAATAGAGGTGCCAAAGGTGAGTATGGGTCTTTCAAGTTCAACTCTGAGCAGTTGTATTGACGTCAACACATTTTAATAGTTTCTTCATGCATAACGATACTTATATAATCTATAACGGTAAGCAGAATTATTTTTAAAATAAATTTTAAAAAAATCATGACCACCAGCTCCCTGCAGCTCCTCTGCAAGTGACGTTACACACACACACACACACACACACACACACACACACACATCTCCTGACCATACAGGCAACATAAGGCACGCCTGGCA
>JAOVYU010000063.1:16866680-16881470 GCA_025674565.1 Synodontis membranacea | reverse complement strand
TACACACACACAGGAAAAACATGATCTTTTGATTTCATCAAGATTCCCTGGTTCAACGCATCTGTACTTTTTTTCCATCTGCGTGGCGCACACATTGCGGAGGAATGGTTCGAAACAAAATTTGCACTACTTCAACAACTCAACAAGACGCTCCTTAATACACATTGTTTGTCATGGCATTCGATCATCTGTTGAAGCCCCCCCCCCCCCTTCACTTTTATTGTCAAATTGGGTTTTACAGATGTTTGGCACGTTGAATTTCCCTCTAATTGGCAAAGGCGCAGCCGTTAATTGGGCAAAGCTCGCGCACTTAGTCTTCGCTTTAATCACGAGCTCTGGATCTGGCGTCTTTCTGCACTGTTCCTGAAGACTTAATGGACTCTTGGAGACATCGCAGATAATGGCAGGGTTGCAGCATGAATTAGCAGTTGCATTTATAAGCCGCGTACTTACGTACATGCATTTAAATCATCCCCTGATTTGTAGTTCATTTGCATTCATCAAACCAGTCGTTGCTCGGGGTAGGCCTATGTCACAGATAACGTGAATATGCATGGCACATGCCATTAGGCTGATACACTGAGCAACAGGAGAGGCATGCAAACTCTGCCCTATGCTGGCGATTGAAGCTTATATCAATACACATCATGTCATATCTTGTATCAATAACGTTCCTTGGTCTGTGGCTGTAAATCTGCCGGGAAGTGAGGATAAAATATCATAGTGTTTAATACGAAGTTCAAATCATGCAGCTTGATTTTTCGATTGACAAACGAGTCAATATGTTTACTGTAATCAAACCTCCATCTGATATCAGAGGAGACATTAAACACTTGCTGGGTGTTATTTTCAGGTCAATGCTGTATGAAAAGCAACCGTTTTAAACCAAAATATGCTGCTGACCATCATGCTTATCAGATCTTGTTAAGACATTATGTCATTTAGATTACTGTAAATAGCCTCTAAACCATTCTGCCAGGCCTAAACTGAAATGTAATTATGTAGTACATTACAGTAGAATGGAGCAGCAGCAGTGGTGGTGCTTATTCCTATTAAATCTGGAAAAACATTTAAATCAGGAAGAATAAGCTCTGTTCAGCCTGTGCGGTTTCTCTCAGCCTCATCCCAATTACTCTTAAAAAAAACAAAATCATAAATAAATAAATAAATAAATAAATAAAACCCTATATATATAGAGTAATAGAATTTTGACCTGAAGCAAAATTAGGTCCATATATGCACTGTTCTCAGTATCGATGTATTACAACAACCATAAACAGCTCTGCGTGAGTTGGGACTCTGGGAGACATTTTTCAACTATAAGTCAGTAAAAGATATGTGGAGGGGAAAAAACAAGAAGAAGAAGAAGAAGAAGAAGAAGAAGAAGAAAAAGAAGTCTGGAATGAGAGAGATGTTTTGTTGCAGGCTTGTGCCCCATAGGTGCTAGCATGTCAGTTTACCAACAAGCAGGCTGCCAGGCGGTGAGGTGAGACCCTGGAGTTCACCTGCCAATCAGTAGCATCTCAGCACGCTCCTCTGGACATTAACTTGATGTGGGTTCTTCACTTCTGGTGGTGAATATGTCGTCTAGAATCTGTCTCAGAGAGGGGAGAAGACAGAGTTGAGCTGTCTTTGGCCCGCGAATCTTCTTCTTAAACGGACCTGCAAGAAACAAACTGCCTTCAGTGAAACCTAACTGAATATCCACACGTCCTTCCTTGTGGCCTCTCTTTTTCAATATTAAATGGAACCTTTCTTTCACCTTTCACTTTATAATAGGTTTCATTTTCCACAACATAGTAGGGCATCTGTTAACTTTCAAACTGATTGTTGTTGCATATTGTGAAATGAATCATTTTTTTCTTATCATGTTTAAATATTCATACTCCAAACATTGTGATGGTGATGATTGCGTGTATATTTAATGTCCTTTTTTTTTGCATATGCTCCAATTTTTTTTAATACTTGTAATCTTATGGTTCTGTTTATTTTCTTTGTTCTTGTTTTGAATGTTTACAAATAGTCAAAATATAATAAAAAGTACCGGAATGTATAATAGAGGTTTTGTAATTAATAATGTCTCCTGTTTCTGCTCTCCAACTGGACCCAGGACAGGAAACAGGACCACTGAGTGTACATGAGGACTATCTGCAATAGGCATATGTAGATATAGGCTCTGATGTTGTGTTGATCTCCTTCGAATATCTGTGTCATGTGCAAATGCAATCTCTAGAGGCTTACTCTCCATGTCTTGGGTAGTGGTAGCTCAGTGGTTAAGACACTGGACTCTTGATCGAAAGGTCGTGAGTTCAAATCCCAGCTTCACCATGACTGCCACTGCTGGGCAAGGAGCAAGGCCCTTAACCCACAACTGCTCAGTTGTATAAAATGTGATATATGTAAGTCACCACTTAGGGGCTCTGATTAGACACTGTTTCACTGTATGAACTTTCTAAATATATAAGCTTAAGCATGGGCCATGCAGTCTTTATGAGTATTACACACAATACCATCTGTTACCTCGCTGTGATAGCACTACATATTACAAATGCAAATTTGCAAATGAACATAGACTGCCAATTTCGACTGCAGCAGCAGATAATTGTCCGTCACTGTCAGACTGAATGCCACTATTGTCCTATTGCGCTATTATACCTCTGACTGTAGTGCCAGTGTTATTTGCATTAATAACCCATGCTCTATTCTTATCCTAATGGGTATTACATAGTAGGTATTGTGTTATAGGATCATCTTCAGTGTAATTAACTTAAGAAAATGTAAATATCCCGAAATGGTATTCCAACTGTCACAAAAAATAAGAATAAAAATAAATAAAAATCAAGTGTATTTCTTTTCTTGAACACGATGATCAAACTCAGTGTGAAATGTGCTTTTAAAGACAGGCTATTTTAAGTTCAACACCTGGATAGGGATTACTCTGGGCTCTGGGAGTATACAGTACTCTGGCTCAGATTTGTTTTCTGTAATAATAATAATAATAATAATAATACAAAAACAAGTCGCACGATTTGTGCCGGATCTCCCGGGGAATAGTTGAAAAGTATTTATTATATTATTTTATGCAAATGTGAATATAATTGCAGCTATAGGTTTTATTTTTAATTTTATTGCAGCTATAGGTTTTATTTATAATTTTATTTTACTATTTTTATTATTTTAATTTAATTACATTTTTTATTTTAATTACTTTATTGTTCTATTTCTATTTAAATCTCTTCTACCATCTGTACATAACTTTCCTAAATCTTTTATTTTCATCAGGAGTTTGTTCTTGTAATGAGAGAGGAATTTCCCCACGGGGATCAATAAAATAATTCTGATTCTGATTCTGATCATATTAAACGGTGACGTAATGGCTGGTGCGCCCAGTGCTCCCTACGGCCACATTATTATAATAATAAAAAAAAAAAAAAAAAAAAAAAAAAACCCAAACCCCCTCCCCGTGTCTGTGGGCGTGGGCATGCTCGCTACGTCGACGCATTCGCTCGTGAGTGACGCGCGCTGTGACCCCGCCCCCTCCTGGAGGGAGGGGTGAGGGGCGGAGACTGGGAGGAGTCAGGCAGAGCTGAGCCCACGTGTGACGCGCGCACATTCCCCGGCTCAGTGCGATTCGCTTTAGCGGCGCTCCGGGCTCCGTTCGCTCCTCACTGCGCGCCTTTTAGTTTTACTGCCCGTGTGTGTGTGTGTGTGTGTTTTTTTTTTAGTAGTAGTTTGGGGTTAGCGATGGAAGGAGACGGGAGCCAAGCCACGTCCGGGAGTCCGACCGATTCGCAACACGACCCAGGGTAAGAAACCAGCTCATTTGTGTTTATTGTTATGATAATAAATAAATAAATAAAAATAAAATAAACAGCACTTGAGTTCACTCTCGCCGAATAGCGCGTTAACAGAAAAGCATAAAGCGGCGGCTTGTTTTGAAAGCGCGCTCGGGGTCGGAGCTGGTGCAGGGGGGGGGGCAACACACGAGCTTCCGGCTGCGCTCAGCTACACCTTTGTTTGGTTTGTATCGGAGCCTGGCCTGCCCCCTTTAACCACATAGCTCAGTCAGGGCTCCCGGCTCCTCTACACATCCCACTGTCCGCCTTCAGCGCTGGCTCTTTTTCGCTCCGCGCAGCTGACTTAGTTACAGCTCCACGGCAAAATGGCCGATGTGACATCTGGACTCACTTCTGCTACTGTGTTTCCCTCTTCCAGTAAAATGTTTATCGGTGGCCTCAGCTGGCAAACTTCACCAGGTAAGAGAATCCGCTGCTCTTTGGGCTTTTTTGTGTTTGTGTTGTGTTTGTGTGTTGTGTTTGTGCTGTTTAGTCTTGCTGTCATGTGCTGTGTTCTGTTGCTGGATTAAATGCACTGCGAATCTCTTAGGCTTCATTTCTAGTCATTTGAAGTCCTCTATTCGACCCCTACATGCATTAGGGGGCGTTTAAACACACACACACACACACACACACACACACACAGAGCACTTCTTCCAGCCGGCATCGGTTGCTTATGTGCCTTTTTCCTCTTTCCTCCTTCTAGACAGCCTTAGAGACTATTTTAGTAAATTTGGAGAAATCCGAGAATGTATGGTGATGAGGGATCCCACGACCAAGCGCTCCAGGTAAATGCAGTGCGATGTGTGTGTGTGTGTGTGTGTGTGTGTGTGGGGTGAATAATTTCCCTGTCAGGAATGGCAGGAACACAGCGCTACACTTTTCCAACCTATTGGATCAGTGCATGCAGTGACATTGAGTTTCAGTAGCACACACACACACACACACACACACATACATATGCACACACACACTGAGTGCTAGTTGTTATTTAGCCTGCTGGTTTCATTAAACACACACACACAGCATGTTTCTTCTCACAAATGCTGTAAAAGTTAACAAAAATCTTGTAAATGTACCTGAAAAGCAAATGACTGAAGTTTATTTCCATGGGCCTAATTGTTCATCTCTCTCTCTCTCTCTCTGTGTGTGTGTGTGTGTGTGTTTTTTTGCAGGGGATTTGGGTTCGTTACATTTGCAGATGCAGCCAGTGTAGATAAAGTTTTAGGTCAACCTCACCATGAATTAGACTCAAAGACGGTATGTTTCCTTTTCCTTGTGTTATCTTTGTGTGTAATCATTTCCTGGCCATGACATTGTCTGATTGTAACACACACACAGACGGCAGGAGAGTCTTGATGCGGAGATGCAGTGAGGTGGCTCAGTAATCGACTCTTTCAGCCCATTACATTTGGCTCGTATCTTGAAAGGTCAATAGGAGCGCCCACTCTCTGCGCTTTTGTACTGAATATAGCGCACACCGCTCGAGATGTCCGATGTTCATGTTTGACGTTTGTGTGTTTAATCAGTATTGCTGTTTTGAAGCAGTGCCAAGTCAAACTAAACTGCACGCAGACAGTGATGCATGACTTGAGTGCCTGTTTTACACTTTCGACACACGTGAGCCGATCTTAAACCGTATGTCACGGAGACATGGTTGCACATCTGTTACTGCAGTTTAAGGGCCGTGCAGTTTTACCGATGCCTTTATGGCTTCTCCGGATTAAGCACAGTGCACGCTTAGTTGTGCTCAAGAGATTGTCCTGTCCATTTAATTACATTTTAACAAGATCTATATATTTTTTTTTATCATTTTAATGTGAATTTATGCCTGTGCTAATTATCCATGTCATTATTAACACGTTTCTTTCTTTCCTTATAATTTTGTCAAATATACTGCGATTGTTTTTTGCACACCTTAAAAATAAAGAATGAACATTTCCCTCCAAGCTACAAAGGTTTGTGTCTTTATGCTTAGTAATGATAGTGTAATATGTAAGATAAATTATTAATATTTTGAAATTAAGGTTAGGGTTTTTGTAGTTCAATGTGTTCATTAAAATGTCATACATATAAAATATCTGAAAGTCTGGCAGTTTTCTCAGGATGTTTACTAGAAGACAAGCAGCTTATTCTTTAAAACCAGCACCATGTATCTGTTAGTCACACTGCAAGCAAGATTTACACGCTCTCTCCAGCAAAGTGAATTCCTTAGGATCGCTGGATAGGTGTGTTTAGGAAAGCGCACATCCGAGTATGCACTGATGTTTCACTGTTCCAGGGTCAGGAAGCATTTCACGTTGTATTATAGCAGCTATATTATATGGAGATTTGTCATTGAAAAACCAGTGGGAGTCAAGAACGAGTAAGCTTTGATTTTGAATAGTGAGGCTGTGAATAAGCAGCCCAACATCATTTCCTTCCCAGGAAAAAAAAGAAAGAAAAAAAAAAAGAACGTCAACACGGATGTGCTGAATGAAGTTTAGAGTGTAAAGGTAGTGATGCTGAAATCCACAAGGGATTATGGTGCTGTTATTTTCCCAGGACGAGGTATTATTCTGACCTTAATTTTCAGTCCTTGCTGCAGCTCTTAACTGTGTGTCTTTTTTTAGACATGACAGTTTATCAGAGTGGTTTAGAGGCGTGGGTTTGATATAAATACCCTGATCAGACAGAATTCTAAGGAAGACGATCAAAACGAACACGGCTGAACAAAATATTGATTGTGTGTTCTAATTATAATGAACAAAAATTAGACTCAGGGTAGCTTTGTCTTCATGTAAATGAAGCTGTTTGAGGATTAGGCCACCAGTTGATTTTGTTTATTTATCTATCTGTCTTTTTGTCTGTCTGTCTGTCTGTCTGTCCTTTGTGTGTGTAATTTTAAACGAGCTTTAATAAACTTTAAATTGAATTAAAATGTTAAAACCCGACATTAACTGCCATTTTCACATTCATTTTTATTTTAAATATTTCAGTGCTGTTTTGTTCCTAATGTGGACAATATTTTGCGCTTCATTCTCTGCTGGAGTGTTTATCACTTGAGGATTTAAAAAAAAAAAAAAAAAAAAAAAAAGACGCAGCACTGGGTTCGAGTTGCTCAATTGGGGTCACGGTTCTAAATGAGTCTTGTGCAGATTAAGCTTTTGAATGTATTTCTTACACCAAGACTAAGGTAGATTACTGAGAATAATCTTGTTGTGCTTGCCTTAGAGCAATCATGAGTACGTTCTGTTAAAAAACCTTAGAGAATATGAATGAGTATTGTGAGTGCGGCATGTGAAGAGAAGACAAAAGAGAAGAATATGGATGATGCCGGAAACTAGGAATACGCAACTGCCAGGCCAGATATATCACAGCCACACATCAGTTTAATCAGAACCCTCACAATGGTGGCATATGTAAGGACACATGGCTCAAATAAGCGTCAACCAGCATGCCCAAAAGCCATCTATTTTAGAAACTGGGCTGTTGTATCTCTAAATCCTGCGCGTGTCCGATATTTCCGATGACAAATCTGGGTCAGTTGCGTTACATAATCGCTCAGACATAAATCTAGGCTTCTGGCTCACAAAATAAAAAGGTCAAGGTTTTTTTTTTTTTTTTGTGACGCTTGTAAGTGTTTTTCAATGAGTGGTGAAGAACATGAAAAGCACTACAGTGAGCATTAGCAGCCATGTGTCCAGGATTGAGAGAGATTGAGATCACGAGGACGGCAGTGATGGTGGCTAAAGCAGGGATTACCGCGGCTCGGACCGTGATGTCATACCCTGAGCCGAGACACGGCTCAGTGGTTCAGTCCTGAGGTGTGTGACCTCATTTATAAAGGTGAAGCCTGGAGCTGAAAGGCCTGACTTAAAGCAAGAGAAGAGAAAATAAAGATGGGAGGGGGGAGAAAAAAAAACCTAAAGAGCTAAACACTCAAAATGGCAGAGCAGTGAAAATCCAGCCTGAAACGTCATTCGGACTATTTAATCTTTCTGTTTACTTAAATAAAGCTACATCAGGAACATTCAGCCTACACTTTCTGTTTCTTTCTTTCTACATTTACTGCTTTGGGTTGACATTTACTTTGCCATTCTGATCTGTTTTATACAGACATTCTGCTGTTTAATATGAATCTGCTGCACAACACCGATCATTACTGTTATTTTTAAGCATGATCTTTTCCATTTTGTGAGCATGTTTATTTTATTATATATGTATTTAATAGAAATTATTTATTCCTTTTTTTTTTTTTTTTTGACTGTTTGTGTTGCATTTCCTTTGTGTCCATATTTGATTTGATTTGATTTTTTTTTTTTTACCACCCGCCTCACTAGCACTGGCAATTTCCGAGGTGCTGAATGTATGAGAATAGATATGAGCCGAGCAGCACAGCAAAATGTGTGACACACTTTAGTATTTCACATTTGATTAAAAATGGTTACATAAGCTGCAGATGTAAAACCTGGAGTGAAAATTGCATTGTGTGTTGACAATTGGTTGCCGGCTGCGGTCCTCTCTAAAAGCAATCTGTTTTAGATTAAACACTTTTCTGGATGAATTAAAGTATAATAAAAACAGCCTAGCTTTTTCCCCTGGAAAGAGTCTTTAAAAGGCAGTACATGTTACATTCTATTCAGACCAAATTCATTCAGCGGAGGACAATTCCTACCCCAGGAAAGCAAAAAGAGACATGTTTACTTCATCTTTACTTTGCACACGGTCATGTCTTCAATTTCTCACCTTTTTTTTTTTATGAAGTGACAAAGTACTAAGACATGCTGTATATTGAAGTGCAATATTCCGCTAATGGGTTTTTTTCCCCCTCAAGTTGTTTTTTTTTTTTCTTTTTTTTTCTCCCTTCTGTTCGATGGAAGACTCCGGCTGCAGCGTGACCGTCCTTGCATGCATGATCATCTGACATCATTTTAGTTAACAGGGCATTTCTGTGCACTTAGTTTCCAGCAGAAAAAAAAATATATATATTTTGGCTTCCTCATTTCCATGAATTTAAGACGGAATTCATCTTTGCTTGTATGTCTTGAATAAATTCTTTCAGAACACCACGAACCTTAACTGATGTCTATTTTTGTAACCTTTTGAATGTTTTCCTTGTTCTTCTATTATATTCTCCATATATTTTCGTTTTTTTTTCTTCACCCTGCAAACTAGGAAGTGCTTCTTATATATAATAGACCCCTGAAAAGAGAATTCTTTGATTTTCTGTCATGCCACGTGCCCACTGATATGTAATACGGCTGAGGAACAAATTTCATTTTCTTTTGCATTTTTATATAAGTCTAGTTGATGGATATATGAGCACGTATAGATTATTGCTCGTGTCACTGCATGTCCCCATACTTGTGGATTTGGATATGAGAACTCATAAGCTTTGTATTATACGTACCACAGTGCATGCTAGGAGTGATAAATTGCACGGTGTGTTTTATAAGCTTCCACGATTGATTCTTAAGAGGAGAAATGTCTCAAACCTCTGCTGTTCCATAGGCCTTTTATTCCGACAGTAACTGTGCAGGAAGAAGTCGCCAATAATGGCGATAATCCCTCTAGAGGGAACAAGGTTGTGGAAGTATTGATCCAATGCCTCTTCTGATTCTTCAGCACTCACCAATACAAACTCTGTCATGTCAGCCTCATCCCCCAGGTCCCAGACGGCTGCGTCCACGAAGCTCTTAATTACAGAAGATGCTTTTGTTTTTGGATACGCGACATCTTGTGCAATTTTGTGGATATGTACATTTATTACTTGTTACTTGTGGTTATAAATGCAGACAGGTCTACTGCGTCAAGTATCGTGCCTTATTATGTTATGTATTATTTGTCATTTTCCCAATGTGTATGTTACTTAAAGTATTTCCTTTCCTTGTTCTATTAGATTGACCCTAAAGTTGCCTTCCCGAGACGTGCTCAGCCCAAGGTAAGAGGACATTTCCTTTTATTTAACAACAACAGAAAAAAAAAATAAAAAGATCTTGGTCATCTGCTTATAGCACCGTTACATTTCAACATAGACATAACTGAAGGTAATGACTAGCAATCGGACCCCAGATTGCCTATTAAGCTCAACAGTTAAGGCTATTTCCAGGGTACTAAATGGAATAATCATCTTACTTCATGAACCTAAAGTTTACATAATTGTCTAAAATGCTGTAGTCCTTACTTAAAATGGAGATCATTAGCAGAGATGTTATTCTTATGACCCAGAAAGATGAACACTGCCGCCGTGGTTGAAATCTTGTCTTATTTGGCTGCCTTTGCTGGCCGTATTGGCAGAGCTTTTCCTATGGATACAGACATGTCGGCCATGTGCTCTGTGCCCTACTTTACCGTTTGCTGAGCATTCATGCCATGGCCTTTACACCCGAACTGCTTCTTCTTCTGGTTGTGCCGTGAGCCTTTTGAGAGCAGCTCCTGTCTCTGCTCTGAGATCAGTTTGAGGATTTCTTATAATGTGTTGGTTTGAGCTTCCGTGAGACAGACTGGCTGTTGATCAGCGTATGGAAGGAAGCATCTTCTCAAAGTGGGCAGGAGGAGGTGAGGAGAGAGAGAGAGAGAGAGCGAGCGAGGGAGAGAGCGAGTGAGAGAGCGCTTGCTAGGTGGCAGGTGTCCATAGCACACTTGGCTGGCTAATTGAAATAAAGAACTTTTTCCATTCTGTCCAAAGTGGGGAATCAGTGGAGGGGAAATGACGCACTGTTTCTCTCGCTCTCGTGCCAGCGAGGCTGGTCCAAACGCAGACCGCAGGGCCCCAGGCCGAATGCCGCTTCTTGGCTCAGAGTGGGTTTAGGATGAATGGGGGTATTAAAGCGCCAGGCTCCGGCAGCACTTCTACCCTACTCGTGCATCTCTTCTGTTCCTTGTGCTGGGAAATCTGGTACATGATGAATTCCAGGCAAATACATTAACACCCTCTCCTCCAATCACGAGAGGAGATTCACGAGCCTGGTTCGACTGGCAAATAGTAAGTATGATGCAAATCCATTACCGCCTTCTCCCCCAGCCCAATGGCATGAAGCGTGTAAGCATGTGCAAATAAACAAGTGCACTGAAGTAGAAAAAGCTCTAAATAGCCACACTGTTTTGTCTATACAGTGCTGGCCTGCTTTCTATTTCCCAAATGAAAGCATGAACACTGACTCTGCCTTTAGCTCCATTTAAATGACAGTAGTTTTACACGGGTAACCTTGGAAACTTTGTTCTTTATACAGTATGTATGACTCTGATGGCTTCCAGATTACAAGTGACACCACTGCTTGGTCATCTGGGTTTTGTGGTAAATGGAACTCAATAGAAACTCACTTGTGCTGTTGTAATTCCTGTTCATCCATGTAAACGCGCAAATTGATAATTATTTAGTTATTTATTTGATCGACCGCTTTATTTATTTATTTATGTCAGAGCAGACGTGCAAATATTCTATTCAGAGTACTGGCTGAATAAGGCTTTTGTTTTTGCCATCATCGTCTTAAACTGTGTGCACTGGAGATGGCTTTGTGCTGCTTTTTTGTTATTGCTATTTTTGTGTTTTTGTCTTTCACACCACATTTGCATAACACGTCTTTGCATGTCCTGACAAGATTTTAATTGATATTCGGAGTGATATTGGGCAGGCGAAGGATTCCGCCGATCTGATCTTCCCTCAGAGAAAACTGTCATTACCCCAAAGCTATGTATTCTTTTTAATTAAGCTATCATGCTGTTATAACAAGCCCGTAGGTGGAATCCATCCAGGTTGATCAAATTTTTTTTTTACCGCTTCAGTTCTTTTAGAGCTCGGCTCTTTTTGGTGAAAGCGTCTCTATTGTCTAGTCCCCTTTTGTGTCTGATCGTTATGGTGTGGACGGGGTGAAACCTACACGTTGTTTTTCTGAAGCCTTTTTATATTCTGTGTACTGCGAAGTGTGCCATATCCTTAATCACATTAGAGTGCATGCGTGTAGTCCAGTGCTGTAGCGGTAATGGACTGACAGAAAGCTAGCATGTTAGCTGAGAAGCTGAAGTTTTGTCCTCAGTGGAATTCGGGCCTCTGTTTTCTCCAGACCGCAGGAGATCTTACCCTTTTCACCCCTCCTTTGTGCTTGTTCTTAGCGCTCCTGGCTCCCGGCCATTGCTTTTGCAGCCGTTAAAAGATTATTGTGTCATTTTGCTGACACCAGTTCCAAACACTGTTAGACACTGTGTAATGAGTTTGCGATTGAAAGCTCCAAGCAGCCACCCTCTGTTTCACCGACTTTATTTCACCAGCCTCTCACCAGCGAATTCCACGCCACTGGCAATAATCAGCCTAATGAGTGACGTTCTCTTCAAAAACGCGTTCTATGCTTGAAGTGCATGGAGGGAGAATAGGGGGGGGGGTGGAAGAAAGAAAAAAAAAAAAACAGGAAGTAAAAAGACTCAGCACAGAGCTTGATAGGATCCTTCAGTTTCAGCAGCGACACAACAGACAACAAGCCTGAGTGGAGAGAGAGACGTCCTGGCATTTACCACCACCAGAGCTGTCAAAACAATGCCTGCACTTGTTCTGCTCCCCGAGCTACATCCTCAGCTCTGAGGCATCAGCCTGGCTTGGGATTTGCCAACGAAGGTGGGAATTGAGTTTATTCCTGCTGTGGTGTCATTTTTTTTTTTTCCCCCTCCCTGATTTAATTTCTTCCTATCCCATGTTTGTGTCCGCCATGCTGTTTTTTTAATCTCCCGCCTCACACCCTGTTTTAAGTAAAAGAAATACTTTGCACCTTCTATGATACAAAGCAGCAGACGTCGCTCAGGGAGTGGCTCGCTGATGAGTGGGAAAACTGCAGGTTGAGTTTTTAATGAAGTCCGTGAGACGCCACTGTGATGTAGCGAGGGCCCTGGCTCTTGAGGAATCGAGGCAGCTTGGAGAAAACCCCCCCCCCCCCCACAACAGTCCCATCTCCAGACGGCCCTCCGCTGCCATCCAATGCCAATTAAGATCTACGCGCAGGCATGACTCAGTCCCTTTCCGCCGTCACCACTGCACGCTGCTTTCATTTTGCCCCTCGTGCTGACAGCTTGGCAACGTAGCTATTTTCTCCTCTCTGCTAGCTGGAAATTTTCAGCATGTGTTTCTCCGCTGTTTGAGAAGAAGCCGATTTGATAAAAGGGCCTTTGCTTAATCCGTCGCACATCTTTGATGTCTGTGAAGCTTGGTTTAAATATCATGTAGAACCTGAGTTGCTCAGGGATGAGAGATTTGCAGCAGGGTGCGACGAATTTGTTCATCCATGATAACAAGACAGATCTGCCTCTTTGGTGCTTGCGTCTTAGCTCGCCAAATTGCACATGCAGTAAAATCGAAGACAGAGGAAATCAAACCCTACGTCTTTTTGGATTAGTTAAGCGAGAAATGGCAACGCAAAAATGACCGTCTCAGTTCTGGAGCAGGTGAGACGGCTTAATGCCTGGGCTCCCACGGCTGATGTCTCTTTTTTCCTTTGTTTTTTGAGGCATCTTTTGTCTCCCTGCCTGTTTTGTCGGGGAGCAGGGACGATATGTTCACGCTGGCAGGAGAGGCTATAGAGGAAAATTCATGGCCGTTGTTGCTAACCCAGCACTAACTACCATTGAGTGACACTAATGAGGGGAACAGGCATGCAGAAGAGCGAGAAAACGAGGTGCTCTCAACACGGCCATTGACAAAACTCCATTTAGGTTCCAACACTCAATGATTCCCTCCCCTCCTTTTCCACCTCCACCACCTATTCCTGTTTCTTTTCAAACACACTCGATTACAGTATTTCTGAGGATGTGGTTCTTTGTTTTTCTTTTCCCCCCTTTGATTTGTTTTGATCAGCAGAAGCACAGGGATCTAATGGAGGCCTGCTGATAGTGTGGCAACATGTCTAAGGCAGAGCCAAAGCAGCCGCGGCTGTGAGAGAGAGAGAGGTGAACAATAATCCAACATGTAAAGGCGCTATATATCCAGTCCTAACTGCACGGAGGTATTCTGATAAGAATGTGCACTGAGACATGCTGTTCCTCCGTAACCCTCACTTCAATCTTGTTGGAAGGTCAGGAAGAAAAATCAATGCTGTTTGGTGTTACAGGATTCGTTGCAGTTGTTGGCTGCACATCAACTAGACATTGTTGCTTTGAGGTCTCCATTTTCCTCTGAAGTAGACGAGCTAAAAAGGTTCCTTTGTGTAAAATTCGGCGTTGCAGGTTGGCGCTGTAGCACTTCAAGAAAGACAAAAAAAGTACTGTGATGCGACCTGACACGCACTGTGACATTAGCTCAGCAATCAACCAAAAGGAAAGCACTAACACTGATGTTTTGCATCTTGACTTGTTCCTTTCTTGCCTAAAAACACAGCGCATAGTCTTACTCCCTTTTCAGGTTTTTTTTTTTTCCCCTCGGTGGTGAACTTGTGCGAAATTGACTAGGACTGCACATTGCATGTAAAACAGATTGTCGTAATTACCCTAGCGATTTTATTGCACGCGAAATTGATATGCGTTTCAAACTCCTCATTACGCACACAAACGTTTTTGCTCAATAAACGACCTGTTTGGGCGACATTTTGTACTGCATCGGTATGACTGTGAAAAGATTATTTGTCCACGGCTGAGACTTTCGGCTGGGCCGCGAGTCCTCGAAACACGTCAGTAACTCAGACAAGTTATTACACAGTGACAAACTCAGTTTGGAGCATCTGGGAGCTTTCATTTTAGGGTTTCTCCCAGAGCTGAAGGCTGCCAAGCGTGCTGCAGTTCCCTGTAGGAGCAGACAGGCCTCCATATCCACCCCTGCAGGCGCTGCAGCACTGAGACGCTCTTTAAAGCTGCTGTTAGCTGCCATGTCTCACGCACAGTCAAGTAGTGCTGGGGTTCTCCACCCACTCTCTCTCTCTCTCTCTCTCTCTCTCTCTCTCTCTCTCTCTCTCTCACTCCTTGTTTCTCTCTCTCTCCCTCCCTCCCTCCCTCTCTC